>SNQJ01S0087179.1:50076-64725 GCA_010110895.2 Picea sitchensis | reverse complement strand
TGTTCGAAAACCACGACATTGAATGGTAGATCAGGTCAAGGTCTAGTGGGACAATTATAGTCCACACTCAGCAACCTGGGAGGACGCATATGATATGCGCCAACAGTTTCCATTTTTGTTTGATAGATAGACATCTGATACTGTGATACACTTTATTTCAGCATTTATACTGTGACACTTCGGGATGAAGTTTAGACCAAGAGGGGGTGTATGTAACATCCCTCTCTAGCGCACTAAGCGAACTTATTCTTTGAGGACACTTGCTCGCAAGTGATCTAGATTATTATGCTAATAAAAATTTTGATTTGATTATGAGGCGTTATTGGTTGATGACATGTTGTTTTACTGCATTAACATAGACAGGTTCTATTGACTCGGTTTACGGAGTGTGAAGGATTTTGGACCCCGAGGATGCAGAGGCATCGATGGAACCCTTGGACTCCGGATCGAGTCAAGGAATGTACCATTGGTGTTTGATTGTTTTACTGTGATATTAGTGCATTTGATTAGATGGTATGATATGGATATGTTCTGACATGATTTGTTGATGATGCAGGATGACGATATCTTTCCGACCAGACTCACATATGGAGTAAAGGGGTCATGCACGACTACCAGAGATGTTGAGGGAGAGGTGTGGACAACAACCTTGCCACAACCTACTAGCACTCCCGTTGTGGATCGAACTGTAGGTTAACGATTACCTAGTTCAAGAGGACCCACGATGCTGTGAGGGTAGATTGCGACAGTCGCTCACGATGATTCTAAGGGGTGCTCAATAAGGCGGGGGCCTTATTCCTTAGAATCCCTTAGTCTCCCACAAGTTCACCCAACAAAGTATTGACTCCAGGGGTTATTGATGTCTACCAAGTCAGTCAAGAGGCGAGTGGCACCCTTGGAGCACGTGGTGTGTCTTGAAGGGAATGTCACGCAATAAAAATGGAGAGTGGTGAGTGGCACCCTTGGAGCACATAGTGCATCTTGAAGGGCACATCACACAAAGGAACATATGAGGCGAGTGGCACCCTTGGAGCACCTAGTGCGTCCTGAAGGGCACGTCACGTTGTTGATGATAGAGGGATGAACCTAGATGACCCTAAGACAAATAAGATGTTAAGTAATTTAAAAAAAAACAATTTCCCTAATTAATTGTCGCCCAGTACAAAATCTAAGGTCTAAGTCTAAATTACGCTAGTGGTAAAATTTAGTATACCTTTAAAAAAAAAAATTAAATAAATAAATAATAATAATTAAAATAAAAACAACTTAAATGATAATTATGATCTTCATAAAATCTTGTAACATGAAGGGAGTAAGAAATTAATTTATTCACAAAAAATAAAATCTGTGGTTATAAAATGTAACGAGGGAATTAATTGTTTTATCTTTTTGATAATTTAAAATATATTAATTTAATGATAAAAGGGAAAAGGGGTTAAATTCCACTCCTACCTTTTTAGTTCTATGTAAAAAGGGGAAGGAGGGAAAATAAAAAAATAGGAAACTAGGGAAACGAGGTAACATAAAAAGGGAAAAAGGGGAACTTAAGGGAAAAAACGGGAAGTCAACTTAGTAAAGAATCTACATTTAAGAGCTTTCTAATTTTAAACTGAATTAGCAATTTCATAATAGGGAAAGCCTTTAAAACCTGTAAGAGAATTTGGCGACACCTAGGAGTGATTCTAGGAGTAACTCTAGGTGGGTGAGGGAAATAAGATAATTAATTAACTAAAGAAATTAAATAATGGAGGTATGAAGGGGATGGGTGACACTTGTACGGAGATGAATTTTTAGGAATTTATTTTTAAGACTTTAATTAAATGAGATTTTAGGAAAGAAAGGAAGTTTGAAACTCTATAAAATGAGGGAAGGAGAAGGAGGAAGGATCTTCGTCTGTTTGCATAATGTTACACTGCAAAAATATCTACTTGATTGATTTACTTGTGGGAGTTGGGATACCCAGCTTGGAGAGGAGTGGTAGCTCAGCCTTGTGAGGCGAGATGAGAGCTAGATGAGATCTCTAGATAGTGTGCGTGGCCCCTTTGTAGCTCAGGGGGCTAAGGGGGAAGAAGAGTACCCCGAGCATTGGCTGGGAGGTACCGGTAAAGTCTTGACGATCTACGAGCGAGAGTTACACGGAGCGCGTAGGACGTCATTCGGAGTGGGCAATCAGGCAACAATACACTCTCTTTATTTGTGTATGATAGATTATATTAGGACTTATGCCACATATTAGTGGGAAATTACATTTGAATTTTTCACATATGAATGATTACTTTCTAATGTTGGTTTTTATAAATATCCAAACCAATTCACATTAATAATGTCTCGATATAGGTCAACCTATCACAAGTTACAAATTACAGTGAACAAAGTCAACCATGTCCAGTCCTTTTCAACAATAACAAATTTACCCATACATTCATTGTACCCAATTATTTAAATTATCCATAATATGACCTTTTCATAACTCCATTTGACTGGCCTAATTTAAACCTTAGAAAATGATTGTTATGCAAATGCTCATTTGCATCATGAACTTTTGTATTCTTTTGACTTGTAATGAATAAATGAAGTCTTTGAACAAAGCATCACAATGGAAATCAATGAAATTTTGTGACATTAATTAATACTTTTACTATCATATCAACTAATCAATGATTATGATGATTATGGGGTAACAATTAAACCCAAGTTATGTATTTTAAGTGATGGGATTAGCATGCTATTGTTTCCAATATTATAGAAATACCTATCAAAGACCATGTTCTAAAAATATGTGTGGTTGATACATTTTATATGTCTAGGTTGGTGAAAAACATGAACATATTGAGAAACATTTATGCCATTAATTTAATACATTGTTCAATGTCGTTATGGAAACAATAAAGAAAACAAGAAGTTCCTCTTTGACAAGGCACGTCACACATAAGTAATTGTATGTGTGGTTGATACATTTTGTATGTCTAGGTTGGTGAGAAACATAAACATATTGAAAAACATTTATGCCATCATTTTAGATACATTGTTCAATGTCGTTTCATGAATACTTGTGCATTGATAGTGTATTTGTATCTATTTTGGTAAGGTGGCTCCAATCATAGTTTCATAAATACTTGTGTAACTTTCACTATTAATACTATATGCATATCTTGTGCAAATTTTACTATTGATAATATATGCATATCTTGCGCAACTTTCCCTATTGATGCTATATACATATCTTGCGCAACTTTCACTATTGATATTATATGCATATCTTGGTAAGCTTTATCAAATGATAGAGTAACTTGATAATGTGAAAGTTTATAATAATCCTAGTTTGAAGAGAATATCTTCAGAATGTGGAAGTTAATGATAAACCTAGTTTGAATTTAGTCAGATTCAAGGTCAACACATTAAAGGTGAAATATTGAAGGTTTTTAATCATGTGTTTTATCATCAAAACTATGATCGTATCTTTAATTTACAAAGATTCAACCTTCGAATATGATTTGGTTAAAGGTAATTTTTCATACAATGCCACTTTTGAGAAGATGCCATAAAGAAAAAAGGTGGTTTTTTTTACATAAAGAGTCATCATAATTATATAGTGCTCTAATCTAATATAATTGTCCATTAAACAAAATATTAATTTTTAATACTTATAATAAATATTATAGTAATGCTTCCGGGGGCAGTTCAATTGGCAAGTGCCGTGAAAATGAAGTTTCATGAGGTTTCGAGTTCAACTCCCCCCGACTTACAATGTGTGCTGCATAAGGGGCATCGTGGGCACACCTGGAGGTTATAGTGGTAGCAGTTGGATAACACGACCACGTGTAACGCGAGCACGTGCCCAACTAGTCGCTGGTTCCGCCAAACATAAAATAAATAAATATTACAGTAATAATTTAAAAGTTAAATTAGTGTGTCTTCTAATTAATTTATAAGTGTCATAAAATTTTATGGAGATCAACATTTTAGTCAATTTTGAAATGTGCAATGTTTAGAGTAGACACTTCACCCATCATCAAGAAAAAATATATTAAAAAATGTTTCAAACTTTCAAAAATGTTTTTTAAGTTAATCTTATTACATATCAAATTACTATTTTATAATTATATAAAATATAATTTATATTTATTTTGAACATCATCCTTAGGAAGATAACATCAAGAAAACAAACAAATTTCAATTATTATTATAGTGTGTAGAAATAAAGAGTTCAAATAAATTACATATTGGTGGAGTTTTAATTTTTAATTAAAAATAAATAAAAAATCAATTAAACAATGATTATATAGAAGTAGAATTAGTTTAAATTACAATTAATTTACACTTTTCAAAACCATTTTCAAAGTTTAATCTTATTACATATAAAATTGATATTTTTAAACTATACAAAATATCATTTATATTTATTTTAAAAATACTTTGTTTAACTATTTTTTATTTTCTTAACAACTTTGGGGAAAAAAAGATAGAAAAATTCATTGATAATTCTTATGATTATTTAGAAGTAGAATTAATTTAAATTATAAGGAGTTTATAATTTTCAAAACCGTTTTCAATTTTTTACCTTATTGCATATAAGATATAAGGTAAATATTTTTAAACTATATAAAATATCATTTATATTTATTTTGATTGGTTACACATATGAAAAGATTTTGTGTGACTATTTTTTATCATCTCCTTAATGACTTTGGTGAAAAAAAATTGAAAAATCCATTGATAATTCCTAATCATTTATATATGGTTTTTGAAAATCATTGATAAGTGGTTTCTAAATATGTAAGTCTAATTTGTTCCAACATTTTATTGCAAAGACTAGATTGGTCTTGGATAAATGATAAAAAAAACAAAGATGCTAATTACAAGTTCGCTATAGTGCACTTTATGCAATGTCGAAAGTTAGATGGAGCATTGAGAAATTGAGTTAAGCTTAGTACCTACTTGTTGCCATGTACTACTTACACTTTTATGTTTTCTTTCTTATATGGATTAGTTACAGACGCATCTTACCTTAAATATACATATTGACCAAATATCATTATAAATTTAACTCTCTTACCCCCTAGTCCTTGACCCTTAACCCACTTACCCAATAAAACCAAACCCTTAACCTTGAACTACTAACCCATTATAACTCCAACCCCTATCCCACTAACACCTAACCCTTAACTCACCAACCCCCTAATTCATTAACTCCATTTACACACTAAGCCATTAAACTTGTAGCCCCTAACACACTAATCCCCTAAATCTAGCTTAAACATGAACCATTAATCGATTACCATGAACCCCTAGTATCTAACACATTACCACTTAAACCTTGAACCCAAAATAACCCCAACCACCAATCTATTAATCCCCTCACCATTGATCCACTAACCAAGACACCCCTTACTGATCAATATAGTAACTCACAAACTCTCTAGCCATAAATACACCAACCCACTAATGTGCCCTAACAACTAACCCATTATCTCCCTAATAACTATTATGNTATTAATCCCCTCACCATTGATCCACTAACCAAGACACCCCTTACTGATCAATATAGTAACTCACAAACTCTCTAGCCATAAATACACCAACCCACTAATGTGCCCTAACAACTAACCCATTATCTCCCTAATAACTATTATGGTAAAACTATAATTGATTATATTTAAACATGATAAACTATGAACAAATATATTTATCCATATTTTACTCTACTAACCCATTAATTCCTAATAGGTTAACCCATAAACCCTTTCACCTTTTTCCAACTAACTCCTTACAGTAAAAAACATATATTGTAATAAAGAGAATTAGGGTTGTATTGCATATATCAACCACGTTATACAAAACAATATAGCTATATTTATTTCAACAACTATATAATGCAAAATAAGTTAGTATATAATGCAAAATAAGTTAGCTTGTTCATATAACTAATGATTTAATGCCAAAAAAAAATAAAAAAATTGTAATAGATTGTTGGATAGTCTTGTTTTTTTTCAAACTTTTATTAAGTAGTACTATACAACTTCACTAGTCCTTCCACATGTTTGTATTGAAATGTTTTGTCTTAGATCTTTAATTTAAATTCCAAGTATTTATAAAACTTAATGTTAACGCCTAGAATTTTATTTTCATATCGTAAGTATGTCTTCACATGTTTGATCTTTATCTCTAATATTTTCATAATGGTATTTTATCAAATCAAGATTAATGGTATTTTATCTAATCAAGCTTTTAATATGGAATTAGGAATTTTATTAACTATAAGAAGTTTGTTTTAAGAGTTGATCTATTTGGAATATTGGAATATTGAATATTGAAGTATTTAAGAAATTATTACAAAATTTTTATTACTTTAATATTCCAAATGAAATTAGAAAAATTATTATCAATAAAACAAATTGATTAATTAGCATTACCTCACCATGTACCATGAATTTATTTGCATTACAAAAACAAAATAAAGCATAAATACCTAGTTTAGTTTAATCAATTTGTGATATATATTTTGATGATCCAAATGGATATCGGTGGCCACCCACCTACTTCAATTGGCTCAACTTGACAGTTTCTCAGTTTGGCAATTGTTTTCCTAGTTTTTGGGTCCTGAACTTCCAGGGCCATTTTGAGGCCCTAAACAACATTTTTAGGGCTCGTCGCAGTCAATCTATAAAAGTTATTTTTTAACGGCATAATGTGTGTTCCTCGGATATACCTTTCCAACAGTCTATCGTGCACCTAAAACAAAGATCTTATGCAAAAGTTACGACCCCTAGAAGTTGATGTACCAACTTACCCCAACGAGGCACACATGAATTTTGGCACTTCATCTCCTAGGGTTAGGTTTTTGGATGTTGAGGGTTTTGGAATTCATTTTTATTGTAAAAACACTTTTATAGCCTCATTGTACTCATATTCTTGCAAATGAGTGTAGCCATCACATCTCTTCTCAAAGATATGATGACACCATTCCAGTAAGCTTGTTTCAGTCTACATTTTACAATTTTAGCATAATTCTTAATTAATAGAAGTCGAGTTTTAATGTATCTTTGTTATTATTCACTGTGTCTTTATGTTAATATTATAAATCTGTGTTTCATTTCATTCCTCTCATAAATCTGGATCAGTGGTATCAGAATGGTCTGCTCCTTTTCGTTTTTAGTGCATGTCCTTGACGAGGTTAGGGTATAGAGTGTCGGGTATTGAGATTGTTTCTCTTGACGACAACTGTTCTCACACACCCAAGAGACCTTCCATAGAAGGAAAAAATAAATACAAAAAGACATTAGATCCTTTCCAAATGTTACTCGAGGAATCCCTTGACTGACAGAGGAACGAGATGATGGACATATTTGAACAAATCCTTCGACGACCGTCGACATGCGACAAATCTACCTCAAGTGAAGGCTCCACCCTCTTCAAGGTACAAAACAATTTTATTTTCCTATATTTGAAGGTCAAATAGACGCGGATGTCGTAGATAAATGGTTAAACCTTCTAGAAAGGTATTTTTTTGTCCCAAACTTTTCTGATAGAGAAAATATTAAATTTTCTCTCCTTAAGGTCGTCCCCCATGTCAAATATTGGTGGGAGAATTTTTGTGAGTGAAAGGAAATAGAGGGATCCACATTATTTGCAGTTTCACCTACTTGGGGTTCCTTCATGGTTTCTTTTAAGGAACAATACTACCCTGTTGGAAGTTATGACAAATTTTATACAAGATGGACCACACTTTAGTAGGAAAGAGAAAAAATAGTTCCAGACTTCACTAATATCTTCCATACCTTGCACACCAAGCTGGGTATAAAATATTCTGAGCGACATATGGTGCTCAAGTACCATGACGATTGGCATATATACATCTAGACAGAAATGGATTTTCTGGACATCTCATCCTTGGGTATAGACTATCGATATGTTGTCAAAATCGAGCAAAAGATTAAACAAAAGACATGGTAGTTTGGGTCTGGGAACCCCTCATAGCAGAAGTAGAGCAAGGCCAACCCCAACCCGCATAACAAAGGGAAAATAAAATATGGATAGCCTCGGGACAACCATTCCAAGTCACAAACAAGGAAGGACAATGGAAAGATGAAGAAAGACACCGAGAAGTGGTGCGAATTTCATTAGATCCCCTGACATAACATTGGTTATTGTCACTCAAATAAACCATTGGTGGTGGAGGTGAAATCCTATGAATCAGATGCGGGTTCTGACTCAGAGTCAAAACCAAAAAACGGGAGACAAATTATTGACGCGGAACCCAGTGCCACTATTTCTACCACCAAGATCTAGGCCGGTGAACCTGGTGATCCATAGGAAGGCGAGGATATCTTCCATTCATAGATGTGGGTGAAGGGGACTCCATTGCACTTCATCGTTCATAGTGGTAGCCATAAGAACCTCATATCAATGAATATCATCAAGCATTTGGCCATGCTAATAATGTCGTACCCACATCAATACACCATAGGTTGGCTCCACCAAGGATGTGATCTTCGTGTCAACCAACAATCCTGCATATCCTACAACATCTAGCCCTTCAAAGATGAGGTATTGTGTGATGTCGCTCCCCTTGAAGTTTTTGAAGTTATTTTGGGCCAACCTTATTTATGGAAACACCATGATGTATATGAGTCTAGGCCTCACATTGYTATTATTACTTTGAATAGGAAATTATACAGGATACCCTTTTAGTCCCACCTACTTCCATTTACTTGATMTTTTCCAATAAATGAAGGAAGGTCATCTCTCAAACCGAGAAGTTTATCCTCTTCGTGATTCGTTCTCAAACTGAGAAAATGGTTGCAGCCACATCCATGGCCTCCATGGCCAATCTCTCCACATAGAAAAAGMAAGTGGATAAGGTCATGGAACAATACAAAKAAATATTCTCCTCACCCACTGGGGTACCTCTATACTATCAGGTCAAGCATTGAATCGATYTGGCCCCCAGTGCACCGCTACCTAATGGGTCAGTCTATCACCGCTCTCTATTAGAAAATGAGGAGATCAAGTGTCAGATCCAATAACTTCTCTAAAATGGGCACATCCAACCTAGCTTATGACCATGTGGAATTCCAATCATGCTTGTGTAGAAGAAATACATGACTTGGTGATTCTGCATCGATTATTGACCCCTAAATAAAATCATAGTCATGAATCGACACTCGATTCCCCTAACCAACGATCTTCTTGACCTGCTCAAAGGGGGAGAATAATTTAGTAAGATTTATATGAATCCTATCTATCATCAGATCCCAGTAGATAAAAAAGATCTATGGAAAACTGCCTTCAAGTCCAAAGAAGGTCTTTTCGAATGGTTGGTCATGCCATTTGGTTTGATGAATGCCCCAAAAAAATTTATGAGGATGATGGAAATTATCTTGTGGAATTTCACCAATTCATTTTTGGTGGTGTATCTAGAAGACATCCTCATCTACAACAAAACTTGGGAGGAATACTTGCAGCATATTCAACAGGTTCTACACACTCCGCAACAACACAAGCCTTACACAAATTTGGAAAAATGATCCTTCGGCATGGATAGGGTCCAATACCTAGGCTACATTGTTGATGAGAATGGGATACATGTTGATCCTACCAAGATACAGGTCATTCGTGACGGTCCAGTCCCAACCACACTCATTGAGCTTCGAAGATTTTTAGGCCTTGCCAATTTCTATCACAGGTTCGTGTTCATATTCTCCCATATTGCATGGGCCCTCAGGAAAGTAACCAGGGGTGGTGGTAAGGAAAATTACATATGGGGCATGTCACAATAGAAGAAGTTCGATTATTTGAAGAAAATCCTATGCTCAACCCCAGTTCTCTCATTACTCGACCTGCAATAGCCCTTTAATATCGAGACAAATGCTTCATACTATGTTATGGGCACAATTCTCACTCAACACAGACACCCAAATGATGTACATAAGTAACCTACTAATGAAAAATAAATGTAATCCATTGCGAAAAAAATACTCTAATGGAGGAATTACATTCTCGGGAAAGAGGTATTCATCCACACCGATCATAAGTTGTTGCTATTCATGCAAAAACAGGGAAAAATGTAGAATTACCACCATCAGAAGTGGTCCACCTACTTGCAACAGTTCCATCTCAACATCAATTATAAGAAGGGAAGCACCAATCATGTCATTGATTTCCTCATATTCCCTCAAATTGAGGCACTCACCACAGTGCTAAATTCCTGTAACCACAAGACCTCTGGGTGGTCCCAACTCTATGAGAGAGATCCTAAGTTCTCCGCCACCTACCAAATTTTGGGTGCAAACAAAACTGTCACTGATTTCCATCTTTAGGATGTGATTCTATGCCATATGGGATATCTCTTCATTCCATCAAGTGAGAGAGAGAATTTGTTTCGAGAATCCCAAGACGGTCGGGTGGCAGGACACTTCGGCGTCAAAAAGACAGTGGTAGTATTGCAAAAACATTTCTATTGGCCGAAACTTCGACACAATGTCACCAAGTATATTAGGTCATGCATGAACTGTGCCATTTTCAAACCGACCATTAAGAAAAAAGGAATGTACATCCCTCTGGATACTCCTAAAAGGCCTTAGGAATCCATATCGATGGACCACATGTAGGGACTTCTGTCAACCAAGCGGGGAAATTACTCTGTTTTTGTGGTGGTTGATCATTTTTCTAAAATGAAAATTATGGTCTCCTGCAAGAAGAGCATCACAACAAAGGCCGCTAGAAGTCTCTTCTTTGAACGAGTATGCTACATTTTGGGATACCACAAACCATCGTCTTATATCGAGACATCTAGTTCCTGAGCACATTCTAGTCGATCCTTTGGTCACTGCCAGACACCAAGCTCACCAAATCCACTTCGTTCCAGCCCCAGACGGATGGTAAAACTAAGGTCGTCAACAAAATGATTGTGCATATCTTGTCCATGTAAAACTCCAAGTATCCCTGCACATGGGATGAGGGTCTTCCTTATGTTCAACACAACTACAATAGAGCATTACATAGCTCAATTGGCCAAAACCTCTTTCAGGTGGGGTTGTGATTTCAACAATTGGGTCCTGTTGTTCCAGAGTTTATACTTAAGGATTTAAATTATAAAGTCTAGGCATCCGAAAATAAAGAGGGTTTTAAAATATATAAAGAGAAAAATAGTTCTTTAGGAAAGAAACTATGGTTTATTTCTGAGTTGTCTTTGTCTAGCTTCAAAACGTTCCTGGATGCTTATGTCCTATTCAATGGCTACCCATGAACATTCAAGTTCAACCCGGGTGGTGGCAGTTTCTAAGATAGTATTAAACAACGTTAAGGCAATGAACATTCAAGTTCAACCCGGGTGGTGGCAGTTTCTAAGATAGTATTAAACAATGTTAAAGCAATGTTGGTCTGATCTGTGAGACCGGGTTCAATGTTGGGATACCTTGCAACATGTACAATGATGGAGGAAAGGAAGGTTTAAAGATCTATTGATTTTAGATTTGTTGTTTCTATTTTAGATTATATGAGAAAAATTCCCAACTTGAATTAATAGTATAACAATTTTAAAGGTCGTTTCTCGTATCCGAGTTAAATTGAAAATAATGCATGAAATGAAAGAAAACATAAAGCCGTTGAACAATGTGAGGCATCAACCAGGGATGAATCTCACTTTGTAACAGAAGAAGAAAATAGACAAGAAAACTTTAATGAAGCATAAGATATGGTAATCTAAGTAATTCACGGGTCTTGTGTCTGCTAATAAATAACACAGAGGAAAATCTGTAAATAATCAGATGACTAAAATAAAAAATAACCACAGTAGATGTTGTACTAAGTTGTAGTTAAACATTCATCAAATATATATAAGAAATGATGTTGAATATGAAGTAACATAGGAACACATAACTCAGGCTTGACAGAATATGGAATCTACGATTTGCATTTGTATTAATTCTTGCAAAGGAAACATTTCTCTGCTATAATCGGCAAGGGAAAAAGCCTTTCTCTAATTCTTTTGAAATTATATTTATACAAAGGTTATCAACCCTAGAYGGTYGGAACTCTCCTTATTCCTAGATATTTAACAGTTACAAAAATAAAGATTTGAACCATTCCACTCGCTTCTTTCCCATCTTCTTACATACACCGGTATAACGGGCATCATGTATCATTTCATCATTTATTTGAATTACTTTCTTCRCTTGGCTCAAAACACTCGACACACCTCCTTATAAAGTGCACTAATCTTTGCAAAGGCTCCAAYGCATCTTTCGCTTCAAACATATACAACTTCTTCTGAATTTTCGRCAACCTRTCCTCGATCTTTTTATTCTCAAATTTTACTGATTGTAACTTWAAGTTTGGCTTCACCAACCATTTGTCCATTTGTGAAACATCGACTTGTATTAGCTATGAAATTTCAGTTTGAGCTTCATGTAATCTTTCTTTTAGGTTCAGTTGATGTCTTATAACATTGATCTGTCCAAGTAGTCCACGACAGACGCTCTTTCCAATGTCTAGCAATTTTTTATCTAAAAAATCGAAAGTCTCTTCACATTATTCCTTTATCTCTTTGGCCATTTTCCTATCAGATATATTGGCCTCCCATACCTTCAGCATGATATTGCCTCTGATTTTTTTAGCGACAATTAATTTAGGAGTTACTGGTACCTCCTCTTTAGCTGAGAATACGACTGCCTTTTGGAAAGCGGCCCGGGCTACTGTAGCTTCTTTTTCTTTGAAAACAATGTTCTCCAATGATTGACTTACATACCGAAAATGGTTTTGAATGATATCTAGTTTATAAAATAGGATTTGTTGTTCTACCTCTAGCTTCTGGTGCACTTCCAGTGCCTGGGCTTGGAATATCGTTATATTTACCACCTGGCTTTCAGTAGAACTCAATTTATCTTGCAACTTCTTTACTAATTACTCCTGCTTGATGACTTGCCCTTGACTGGCTTGCATATTCTTACACATCTCATCTAAACTAGACATGAGTAGTTGAATCTCCTATTTGTCAGCAACTCTGGCTTGTTCCAGTCCTTTATTTATCTCATCTCTAATGTTTTTCTCTGTGTTTCTTATTTGGCTTTGCAATTGGGATATCATTTCATTCCTTTGCTTAAGACTTTCTTTCAAGTTATCAACTGAAAACAAATTGGCCGTTGCGAAAGCTCCTAAAGAGCCTTCTACCTCTGTAGCAAAATCCTCGTCCTCTAGATTTTATCCATCAACAAGTACCCTGTGATGTTTTACCATTGTACCTTCTTCCGGGTGCATTTCTTGTTTCACTACAACTTTCCTCTTCCTACTGAAAAAGAATTCCGAGGAAGGTATTTATTCAATAGAGATTTGGGTAAGCTCTCTTATATACATAACTTCAAGATGGGGAGTCCCAAAGGTTGACTGTAAAGGAGTCAATGCTGTAATAGGGTTTCCTAACTCTGTGAGTTGTATTCCTGTTCTATACATCGGTGTTCATTAGAGCCCAGTTTATCATGTGATTGTATGGCATGAGATTCAACCATGTAGCTATTTTATGGAGCTTGACCTCTGCTATATCTATGAGTTTATTTTCAGTACTATCAGTCCTTTCATTTCCAAAATTGTCTGGGCAATTCCTAACCTCATGCTCCAAGATTTCAAAAATCTGCATCTAGGACCTGACCGAATCTACAACATGTGGTGTGGTATCAGATAGAACATCTGAGTTCGGATTTGAGATTTCGTTCGCGTCATCACTATTTTTATGCGTTTTCCTGGGTGCCATGATACCTATGATAAAAAGCGAGTAGATGTTACAGAAAAGAACGCGTAAGTTTTATCAGATACAACTTGCTAATTTGTTGAAAGTGAGAAAGAAATTTGAATTAGAAATCTTTATTCACCTTCATCCTGCCTTAATTAGACTGTGCTTCTACGAATGATAAATTCATTCACCTTAATGAGGAGAGTACAACTGAAGATATGCGTCTTACACTATAATATATTTCCATTAATTCATAATAAATGCTGCCCAATATCGACGATTTAATACCAAGAGCTTGGATGAAAAATCATTGAAGAATCCCGAAATGTGAGAGTGCGAAAAACCAATTTACATCATTAATTTTTGTTTAAATGTTAAAATAATCATGTTTAAGCGTTTAATACTTTTTGGGACCTCATGCTTCGAGATTTTTTGGACATGATGAATAATAATTCTCTGGCTCCCAGAAATGTAGCTGGTTAATGGTATATTAAGTATGTTTAAACTTTTAATTAATCGCATTTTAAACGGGATTTTGTGACTTACACACCGGGATTCTGAGCTATTGTTTGAGGTGAGATTTCTGAAAACAAAATTATGATAAGCTTTGAATTACCATTTAACGTTATTAATCATTATTATTAACTTGATTTAATTCCTTTAAATTAAGCTTTCATGACTTTACGTATCAGGGATTCGATAACATTCGACGTAAGAAATCCCAAATCACTAAATCGTGATGGGATTTATTAATTGCTAAGCATGTTTTAACTCAAAATATGATCCAGATTATTTTCGGCACGAAATGAGAGTGGAGATATAATAAAGAAATGCACAGAGATATCACGTATATCCAGTAATATAACAGAAATATATCAGAGATGCAACCATAAACACAGAGATACAGTAATACACGATTTCTA
>SNQJ01S0087179.1:31974-50066 GCA_010110895.2 Picea sitchensis | reverse complement strand
TTTTAACAGTTTCATGAATTCGGGAATCGGGGATTTGAGGGGGCTCAACGTTGACCCTTTGTATTTAGAGAAATGATGACTCCCAAAATTTCAAAGTAAGTCTTCATTAAAATTGATTTGTTGATAAAAAGGCATTTCCATAATAAACTTTTAGATAAAAGAAACTTCCTTTTAGTCTCAAGTTTAGAAAATATACATGTTTCAACAGGTCCCATGGATGTTCCACTACCACTTGTGGCCACCAAGGTAGACTCATCCCATGCTCAAACTGAAGATGAAAAATATACTAGGTTCATGGAGTGGATCCAACACATCCACCAATAAGTTTAGGATATTTTACAGAAGTCTCATGACAAGTACAAGCAACGCCATGATCAACATCAGGTGCCATAGAAGTTTTAGGTGGGAGGTAATGTTTGGTTGCATGTGCAAAAGAAATGCCTTACGCGGCCCAATCGAAATATCCATCCACTCTACTATGGACCTTAAAACATCACCAAGGTTGTGGGTGATAATTATTTTGAGCTCAACATTCCCCCCTTCCTTGGCATGCATCCAATATTTAATGTGGACCTCCTTTGGCCATATTTTCCACCATTATTGGACACCTCAGAGATAACAGAACAATTGACACCAAAAAATCTCAATCCCAAGTGCATGTAACAAGTATCCACTAAACATATCGTGAAAAAATAGGTCAAGGGAACTCACCAATAGAGGATCCATATTTATTGGGTTGTCAAAGCAGGGCAACTCCTACACCAAGGAAAGTGGCTCACACGGGGCCAAATTCAGAAGAAATTTCCTCATCTTATGGGGGAAATCAACATAATGGATACCATTTCTTCCTAAGGGGGGAGGATTAATCCATATGGATATCAATGTCCACCCACATACTCCATCTGGCTCATCTTGGCAGTTTCTCGATTTGACAGTTTTGTTCCTAGCTTTTGGGTCCTTAACTTTCGGGGTCGTTTTGAGGCCCTATACAACGTTTTTAGGGATTTCCATAATCAAACTATTATCAAATTCATATTTTTATCGAATAATGTGTATTCCTTGGATACACCTTTCCAACGGGCTATTGTGCACCTAAAACGAAGATCGTATGAAAAAATTACGACCCCGAGAAGTTGATGTACCAACTTACGCCAATGGGGCCCACATGACTTTTGGCGTTTCATTTCCAAGGGTTATGTTTTTTGATGTCTAGGGTTTTGGAATTCATTTTTATTGTAAAAAGGATTTCAGAGCCTCATTGTACTGATCTTCTTGCTAATGAGCATAAATGTCACATCTCTTTTTAGAGATAAGTTACCACCATTCCAACAAGCTTGTTTCAGTCTGCATTTTACAGTTTTAGCATAATTCTTATTTAATAGAAGTCAAGTGTTATTGTATCTACGTTATTATTCACGGTGTCTCTATGTTAATATTATAAATCTATGTTTCATCTTGTTCCACTCATAAATACAGAGCAGTGGTATCATAGCGGTCTGCTCCTTGTCATTTTTAGTGCATGTCCCTGACGAGGTCAGGGTATGGAGAATTGGGTCTCAAGATTGTTTCTATTAAGGAAAAATTATCTCACATGCCCAAGAAACATTCCATGGAAAGATAAAATGATGACGAGGGGACAATATATCCTTTAAAAATGTTACTCGATGAAGACCTAGAGAAATAGAGGAACAAGATGATGGACAACTTTGCACAAATCCTTCGATGATTGTTGACATGTGACACATCTACCTCAAGTGGAGGAGCTGCCCCATTCAGGGTATAGATAAATTTTTATATTCCTATATTTGGAGGTCAAATAGATGCAAATGTCATAGATAAATTGTTAAACCTTCTAGCTGTTTTTTTTTTCTATCCACTACTTTTCCGATAGAGAAAACATTACATTTGTGCTCCTCAAGACCATCCCCCATGTCAAAGATTGGTGGTAGAATTTATGTGATTAAAAGGAAATAGAGGGATCCAAATTATTTTCAATTGAACCCACTTGGGTTTTCTTCAGGGATGCTATTAAGGAACAATACTACCCTGTTGGAAGTTATGACGACTTCTATACAAGATGGACCACACTCGGGAAGGAAAGAAGCCAAACAGTGCCAAAGTTCACCAATATCATCCATACCTTGCGAACCAATATGGGTATCAAATATTCTGAGCGACATATGGTGCTCAAGTACCACGGTGGTTTGCATAGATACATCCAAACAAAAATTGAGTTTGTGGACATCTCGTCCTTGGGCACGACCTACCGATATTCTATCAAAATAGAGCAGAAGATTAAACAAAATATGCGATAGCTTGTGTCTAGGAACCCCTCACAACAAAAGTAGGGAAAAGGTATCCCAAACCTGTAGAACAAAGGGAAAATAAAATATTGATAGCCTCAAGAGAACCATTCTAAGCTGCAAACAAACAAGGACAATGAAAAGATGAAGAAAGACACCGGGAAGCAGTGCAAATTCCATAAGAGCCTTTGGAATAAGACTATTGATTTCCACTCAAAGCAATCATTGATGGTGAAGGTGAAAGCCTCTGAATCAAATGTAGGTTTCGACTCAGAGTCAGAACCAGAAAATGGGAGATGTATTATTGACATGGAACCCAGTGCCACCATTTCTACCACTAAGATCCATCCCGATGAACCTGATGATCCAGAGGAAGGAGAGCATCTCTTCCATTCACAGATGTGGGTGAAGGGTACTTCACTACACTTCATCATTGATAGCGATATCCAAAAGAACCTTATCTCAACGGAGGTCGTCAAGTGGTTGGCACTGCTAACAACACCACACCCGTAGCCATACACCATAATTTGGCTCCTCCAAGGAAGTGATCTTCAGGTCAACCAACAATGTCGCATGTCCTACAACATTAATCCCTTGAAAGATGAGGTATTGTGTGATGTCACTCCCCTTGAAATTTGTGAAGTTATTTTCATCCAACCTTATTTATGGAAACGTCATGTTATATATGAGTCTAGGCCTCGCAGTGTTATTATTACTTTGAATAGGAAATTGTACATGATACCTAAGGTAGTGCCACTTACTACCATTTCCTTGATCCATGTCAAGCAATGCAGGAAGGCCATATCTCATACCAGGAAGATTGACTTCTTAGTGATTCTATCTCAAAGTGAGCGAAAGGTTGCAGCCACATCCATGGCCTCCACAACCGATCTCTCCACGTAGAAGAAGAAAGTGGATAAGGTCGTGGAAGAATACAAAGAAATATTCTCCTTACCCACTAGGGTACCTCTACACTGTCAGGTCAAGCATTCAATCAATCTGATCCCCGACACACCACTACCCAATGGGCTAGTCTATCACCACTCTTTGTTATAAAAGGAGGATATCAAGTGTTTGATCAAAGAAATTCTTCAAAAGGAGCACATCTGAACCATCTCATAACCATGTGGAAGCCCAATCGTGATTGTGTAGAAAAAAGACAGGACCTGGAAACTCTACATCAATTACCAAGCTCTACATAAAATCACAGTTAGGAATCGGTACTCAATTCCCTGAATCAAAGATCCACTTGAACAACTAAAGGGGGCCAAGTATTTCAACAATATTGATCTGAAGCCTGACTACCATCAGGTCCCAATAGATCAAACAGATGTATAGAAAATTTCCTTCAATTCCAAATAAGGTATTTTTGAATGGTTTGTCATGCCCTTTGGTTTGACGAATTCCCCAACAACTTTCATGAGGATGAATGATGATATCTTATGACCTATCGCTAATTATATTGTGGTGGTGTATCTGAATGAAATCCTCATCTATAAAAAGACTTGGGAGGAACACTTGTAGCTTATTCAACAGGTTCTACACACTCTACGACATCACACACTATATGCAAATTTGGAAAAATGCTCATTCGAAATGGAAAGGGTCCAATATATAGGCTACATTGTTGATGAGCATGGGGTGCATGTTGATCCCACCAAATCCAGCTCATTCATGAATGTCCAACCCCAACCACACTCACTGAGCTTCAGATCTTTTTAGGCCTTTCCAATTTCTATCGCAGGTTCATGTTCGGATTCTCCCATATTGCACGGGCCCTCAACCAAGTAACCAGTGGTGGTGGGAAGGAAAAGTTTGTTTGGGGCCTATCGAAACAACAAATTTTTGATGATTTGAAGCAACTCTTGTGCTCAACACTAGTGCTCTCACTAACTGAACTATAACATCCCTTTGAGATCGATACATATGCTTCATAATATGTTGTGGGAACAGTTCTCATTCAACACAGACACCCCATGGCCTATCATAGTGAGACACTATCAGATGTTGTCCATAAGTACCCTATTTGTGAAAAATAAATGTACTCCATTGTGTAATCATGTCTCCAATGGAGGAATTACATTCTCGGGAAGGATACAATCATCCACATCGATCACAATCCATTGCAATTCATGTAGACATAGGGAAAATTGGAGAATGACCTACATCAGAAGTGGTCCAGCTACTTGCAACAACTCCATCTCAACATCAAGTATAATACAATAAGAACCAATCACCTCGTTGATTTCCTCAGCTGCGCTCTAGTTACAGCACTCACCACGGTGCTAAATTCCTGTGGCCACGAAACCTCTAGGTGGCCCCAACTCTATGAGAGATATCCTCACTTCTCTGAGACCTACCGGATGTTGGGCGCAAACATGAATGTCACTAATTTCCATCTTCAAGAGGGGTTTCTATGCCATTTGGGCCATCTCTACATTCCATCAAGTGAGCGAGCGAATATGATTTTGGAATCCAACTACAGTGGGTTGGTATGACACTTCAACATCGAAAAGACAGTGGAAGTACTGCAACAACATTTCTATTGGTTGAAACTTCATTGGGATGTCAGAAAGTATATCAGGTCCTGCAAAATGTGAACCATTTCCAAAGAGCCCATTAAGAAACAAGGCATGTACACCCCTCTTCCTACTCCTGAAAGGTCCTAGGAATCCATATCGATGGACTACATGTCGGGCCTTCCGTTAACCAAGCGGGGAAATTATTTATTTTTTGTGGTGGTTGATCATTTTTCTAAAATGGAGATTTTGGTCGCTTGGAAGAAGAGCATAACAACAGAGGCCACTACCAACATGTTCTTCAAATGAGTATGGTTATATTTTAGGATACCAAAAACCATCATCTCAGATCAGTACATACAGTTCCTCAACATATTTTGATCAATCCTCTAGTCACTGATGGACACCAAGCTCACCAAATCCACTGCCTTCCACCCCCAGACGAATGGTCAAACCAAGGTCGTCAACTGGATGATTTTTCATATCATGCGCATGTACAATTCCAAGAATCCCCACACATGGAATGAGATTCTTCCCTATGTTTAATGCAACTACAATAGAGAACTACATAGCTCAACCAACCACATCCCCTTTCAAGTGGGATTTCAACCATTCGGTCCCATGGATGTTGGACTAACCCTTGCAGACACCTAGGAAGACTCGTCCCATGCTCAAACTAAAGTAAACAAATCTACTAGGTTCATTGAGCGGATCTATAACATCTACCAAGATATTCGAGATGTTTTACAAAATTCCAATTCCAAGTACAAGCAACTCCATGATCAACATTGGGTTCCATGCAAGTTTCAGGTGGGAGATAAAGTTTGGTTGCACTTGCAGAAGGAACGCCTTACGGGTCTCCATCGGAAGCTTCATCCACTAAGCTATGGACCTTACACCATCACCAAGGTTGTGGGTGATAATTATTTTTATCTCAACATTCCCCTGTTCTTTGGCTTGCATCGAGTATTTAATTTGGACCTCCTTCGACCATATTTTCCACCATTATTGGACACCTCAGAGATAGAAGAACAATTGACACAAACAAAGATCAAACCTGAATCCATGGAACATGAATCCACTGATCATATCATGGACACACAGGTCAAGGGAACTCGCTAACAAAGGATCTAACTTTATTGGGTTGTCCTACACCAAGGCAAGTGGCTCACCCAAGGCCAAATGCAGTAGAAATTTCCTCATCTAATTGGGGAACTCAACGTGATGGAGACCATTTATTCTTGAGGGGGCAGGATTTATCCATATGGGTATCAATGGCCACCCACCTACTCCAACTGGCTCATCTTGGCAGTTTCTCAGTTTGGTAGTTTTTATCCTAGTTTTCGGGTCCTGAACTTTCGGGGCTGTTTTGAGGCCCTAAACAACATTTTTAGGGATCTCCACAATCAAACAATAAATTAAGTTAGAGTTTGAACACATAATGTGTATTCATCGAATATACCTTTCCAACAGGATATCATGCACCTAAAACAAATATCGTATGCAAAGGTTATGATCGCAGGTAGTTGATGTACCAACTTACCCTAATGGGGACCACGTGACT
Source organism: Picea sitchensis (assembly GCA_010110895.2). Classification (NCBI taxonomy): domain Eukaryota; kingdom Viridiplantae; phylum Streptophyta; class Pinopsida; order Pinales; family Pinaceae; genus Picea; species Picea sitchensis. Next base: position 43,680 of record SNQJ01S0087179.1, on the reverse strand, counting down.
TTTGGCGCTTCATAGGGTTAGGTTTTTGGATGTCTAGGGTTTTGGAATTCATGTCTATTGTAAAAATTCTTTCAAAGACTCATTTTACTCATCTTCTTGTGAATGAGCATAGCCATCACATCTATTCTTAGAGATAAGATGCCACCATTCCAACAATCTTGTTTCAGTTTGCATTTTATAGTTTCAACATAATTCTTATTTAATATAAGTCAAGTTTTACTGTAGCTCTGTTCTTATTCACGCTATCTCTATGTTAAGATTATAAATCTGTGTTTCATTTCATTCCACTCATAAATCTGGATCATTTGATCTTATATATATATATATATATATATAATAAAACATAAATACAAACTTTAAATAATCGATTATTATAAAATCCTTGGTTAATTGAACATATTGACTTGTTAATGTTGCATCACCTCACATTGTGAATTGATTTGCAAGGATATATTACAAAAATTAAATAGAACATAAATACCTCTTACAAGTTGTCTAGAGAGCTCCACCACTGAGCCAAGTCACTCCATGTGGGAGGAATTTTTTTTCCTTGAGGATGTTCTTTGGACAGAGCTAGGGAAAAATTTCATTAGGATGAATCTGGGAGGTAGGATGACTTTGGAGTTGGGTAGTCCATGTGATGGGGATGAGTCTTTCGATGAGGACGTGAGATAGACTTGGTCATGACAGTATGAGGAGGACACAATTTAACAATGAGCCAAGTCAGGTGACTTGGAAAACTTGTATCTTGTGTATGAGCCAAGTGATCCCTTCTTGTATCAATGCATTGTATTGTAGACTACCATAACATCTTGTATAATATTCAAACTTGTATGGATATTAGGTACATATAGCACTTCCCAACCATACTTTTGTCTCTTTCTCATGTGTATGTATGTTTCATGTTCTTGGTTCACATATCTCGCTAAGTATAGAACTGTTAACTATATATGTTAAAAATCACAAGTGTAATGTAATGAAGTGCATAGTTGGGCTGACTCCTTGGTGGCAAGGAGTTAATTTTTTAGGCTTGACTCTCCAAGTATCTCAAGGTGTAGTTATGGGTAGACCTTGAGTGGAAGAGGTGTAATACGGTCAAAGTACTCTCAGTATGGTCTAACCGCTCAGTTGGAAAGGTCACGGTGCCACATGACCCCCAGGTGTCAGGAGACTTGGGAGTGCCAAGACGTGTTGGATCCTCATGCATTATGTGGGGGTAGATGACTTGTATCCATGGTATAGATAGCCATTTTGTTGATTATTTGATATCGTATATCCCCGTATACAACCAAATAGTCAATTTTGACCTTTCAAATGACCATGAGCCTGACTCTGATCACAGACTTGTAATTATAACTCTAAATGTTATCATGCACAAAACCCCATTGAAGAGAACTCTAATGACCAAATGCCCTTTAAAAAAAAATAAAAATTATCTCTTCTTAAAGGACCTAAACACTAAATTAAATATTCTATCATATAATAACAATATTTAATATATTTATAATAATTTTACAACAACCATCTCTACTTCTATAAACAATTCTCTATCGAAGTGTTCTGTAAAAGGACAAATAAAATTTCCAACTCTTGGTATGACAATGAGCATAAAATTACCATAAATCCATTAGGGATGCCTCTAATAAGTCTTTGAAATCTTAGAATATTAATAGATACAAAGCTCTAATTAAAATTAAAAAAATGTAATACATGGATAGAAATCAAGAGAAGATTTTCCACGTATCCAAGATAGATAAAAATAAATTTTGGAGGCAAAATTTGACCTGTAAAATTAAATAAATGGATATGATTCCATTGAAGGATTGGGATTCCTACCTGAAAAAACTTTACGAATCCCCTAAAGTTCGAGAAAACATTCCAAACATTTCTACTAATGATGGATTTTTTCTATAGAAGACATAAAGTTTGGGGTTAAAAAACTCATAAATGGGAAAGGTAAGGACATCAAAGGCTACCAAGATGAAATACTAAAAATTGGAGGGCCTATCCTCATCCCTCACATAAACAAGCTCTTTAATTTAGTAGTCAAGAAGGGATTCCCTAAACCCTATACTCAAAGCCTCATTGTACCTATTTTTAAAAGCGGGGATAAAATAAATCCCTCCAATTATAGGACCATTATGATTACCCCCATTTTAGCCAAGCTATATGGAAGTGTTTTGGCAAATAAGATAAGCATATGGATAGAAATAAATGGAGAAAGGGTTAAATGATAGGTCATTTTTAGAGGCTATCATTAAATTGTGGACCACCTTGTCCTACTTAGGATCACTGCAAAGCAGTTTTGCTACAATAAAACCAATCTACTTTCTTGTTTCATTGACTTTTGGAAAGACTTTGACATTATTCTTAGGAGTAACCTTTGGAATAGGTTAGAAGCACTAAAATTTTCCTCTGATTTGAGACCTATTCTGGTATGGTTGTATGAGACCATTATTTCTAAATTTAGGAGCAATGAGGGATGGTCAGAATAAATGAACTAGCATGTTGGAATCAAGTAAGGTTGTCCTCTATCCCCTACTCTATTTGGCATATACATTGCAAGTTAGAATATGGTTTGGAAGCCACAGGTTGTGTTGGATAGACTTTTTCTAGCATGGTCATCATCCTTCTCCTATATGTCGTTAATATTTTTATTATGACAAGAAATCCCTATGACTCTAGAAAGAATCTAAGAATCCTCAAGGACTTCTAATCTACTACAAGGATGACAGTGAACATTGACAAAATGAAGGTTATGATAATTAAATGCAAAAAGATTATTTGTGATAGTTTCATGTATGAAAATAGAATTGAGAAAAGGATAAATGGAGGATGAAAAGCTAGTATAGGATTGAAAATAAATATAAATTAGTAGATATTTGGCTATCAGATAAGAAAAATATCCTATTTGAGACTCTTATCACTATTGTTATATTATATGGATGTGAAGTTTGGGGAAGTAGTATCTCTCAAGAATATTGGAGAAATATAGAGGAGATACAAAAAAATATTATCACTTATAATCTCAAAATTAAAGGAAATATACCATATCCTATCCTCCTCATAGAAGTGAACCTTTCTCCCATTGAGAGCACATCTATGGTTAGGTACTTAATGTACAATAACAAGAGAAACAATATTGATGACACACGAACCCCATAAATTTCTTCAGAATCCATCCAAAACCACCAACGTATTAAGAGGGGATGGAACAATGATGCCAAGTCTTGGATAAATCATTAGGGAATGAAGGCATAATTTATTTTCTACAATATCGATGATATTAAAAATATCATTAAAGATACATTTAAGGATATTCTTTGGTGTGATAAAGTATTAGAGGATAAAAGAAAAATAAGATACTATGAGGTCGGTAACCTTAATATTGAAGCTCAATTTTTTATTTTTTTTTGACCCTACCATAAAGAAGAGAATCAATATTTATAAAGGGCGAGTGCATGAAGTTGGTGGACTAAAAAGTGGCAAGGGGGTCAGTAGGAAAACGCTCTTGCGGGAATGTGTGCATGTTCCTAGGAATGCGTACACGTTCATGATATTACAGGTTTGGAAAATCCATAACCTCCACTCAATGTGCCACATAGGCATGTACATAGGAACACATGATTGTTCATACGAATTTGTGCATGTTCTTAAGAACATGTGCACGTTCCTAAGAACGTGTGCGTATTCCTCTGTCTTGCCTCTTTTTAATGGAAAACGAGCACAATTTGTGCCCATTTGCATACATCTCGCCTTGGGTTCTTCCCTTCATTGAGAAAATAAAGAGAATGGTCAAAGACAAGATCTTTCCACCATGTCCTAGTCAAGCTAGGTATGCTTGATTTCTCTTCTTTTCCTCCCTCTAGTAATTTTTACTTTTATTCAATTAATTTAATATATTCTAAGAGAATCTAAATTATAGAAATTTCTAATCTTCTAGAGAAATATCATCTAGAAAATTTAGATAGAGTCACCTCTTTCATTGCCTAACATTTCCCCTTTAAAAATAACTATATAGAATTTACAAGAAATATGATTATTTTATTATTTTTTTTAATTTCTTAAAATACACATTGATTTTCTTTGTAATTTTCTATTTTAATTTAAAAAAATCGACCTAATTATATGTTCTGTCTTATTAAATTATAGCAGATATTATAAAATGGAACTAGGAGACAATGAAAACCATACACAAGTAGACCAAGTAGAGGAAAACCCCAATGCACCACAACCACCAAACATAAACACACATATTGATGAGGGGTTGGACACATTGAGATCACATGTGCATGAATTAAGGGGAACAAGGGAACCTAGCTGAGTGTTCTTGGCCACTTCATTGGATGCCATTGTATCATCCATTGCAATTTCCTAAGGGAAATTAACTACTATTTCTGAATATAGAGCTAGGATGTTCAATTTATATAGGAATGGACTTGATATCTAAACCAAGTCGATGTCTCTTTTTATGGATTCTTAATCTAGAAAACAACCACCTATCAACAAGAAATGCATTTGTATGGACTGGTGCATCTACCCACAGTTTCTTGAAAACTAGATGGATAGGTGGTTTAGGGTCTTTGATAAACCTCTTTTCAATAATAGGGAGGTTCCTTTATATTTTTTGACAAAATTATGAGAACAAATTATTTTGGGTCACCATGTGAACTACTTCAATATTGGTCATTTCCAAGGGGTAGGTCAAGGGTCTGCATGGGACTGAGAGAATGATAGGAATGATCCCATGTTAGGTCTCAGTCCCCCCAAGAAAATTCTTAAACCTCCTTCCAAACATCCTCCCATTGTAGAGGGCTTGTAGCAGGCACAAGTAGGTCTATCAACCTTGACTCGAAGTCTAGTGGAACATGGTATTTTTATTGCACTATTTTGGCAGGAGGTTCCTGTTGGTGAAATGTACAGAGGGGTTGGACCCTCAACCCCTAGAGAAGAGTGTAGTGAGGAGAGGGCATATGGAAAGATAAATAGTTCATGTGAGCCTTATAGATGATCGAGTTGCAGGAAGACTTTTTATGGGCCTATGGAATCCAGTGGAAACCAAAGATTTTTGGAGGAGGCTAGTATCCTAACCATATCTATGTTATTAATTGTTATATATTTATATAGTATCATTTGTAGTTATTTTGATATTTTATTGCATGATGTTTTGTAGTTGCCACGCCTATATGATGCAACTGTTGTTGTGGACGCCAGTTGTTATTGTATGATCTTATGTAATGTCCCCCACCTCTTAGAGAGGTGATGAGGAGACTCAATGTCCTGGGCACCCCCACTAGGTCATAGTCTCACATTGAGGGGGGGGAAAGTCAAGAAGTTAAAAGTTATATTTTTAAGTTGACTTAAGAAAGGAAAAGGATAAAGGAGTAAAAGATAACTCAACAAAAGAATAGAAGATTAACCCTTGGAGTTAACCTAACTCAACAGATAATTAGAAGGAAAAGTATAAGTAAGAGGCTGGGGCGCACCTATTACTCATTCTAGTTTTGGATTAGCATTTGCTATTTCTCTTGAGCATTCAGTTTGGGGGTTTTGTTGTACAAACCCTTGTGAGCAACTCAGTGGTGAAATATCCACTCACCTTGTTCCGCAGCTTGGTCTCGGGGATGAAAGACTCCTCCACACCATTCTAAGTCTCAGCCCATCTCCATCTAGCGCTTTAGAAGGTAGAAGGCCGTGTTGTTCTTGTGTTTCCAGCAAGGGCGCACCATCATCTAGAGGGAGGTTTGATCCAGCTTATCCTGAGGGCCTGGGGCCATTCCGACAGTTGGGTTTTGTTTGCAGGGGAAGGACCATCAGTTTGAGGGATTTTCTGGAGGGTTAACATCATTCTACATTTGTCTGCAGATTGGGACATCTTGGAGCCATAGGGGACGTCCTGTGATTCAGTAAAACTTAGATCTAGAGAGATCTGCTTGAGATCTGAGTCCAAAACTTCTCCCATGGAATTCTCATAGCCCAATCTATATTATTGGAGAGTTTCAGAGCATTTGGAGGCCTCCTTCATCAGGGGCAAACCAACTAGGGTTTCAGTCATCCAGTGGGGTGCACCATTCAATGGAGGAATTTAGATCTACAGGGTTTGAGATTGGATTTGGGAATTTGGACATCTGGGTTGTCCTTACAGTTGCCCGATCTATCATTTGGCATATTTCTCAAGATGATTGGACACTTTTGGTAGCAGGGCCGAATTATTGAAGGCTTCAACATTCTAGTAGGGTGTGGCACTTTCCAGCTTGGAGGTTGAGCATTAGTACAACTCAGATCTACTTGATTCAGTCTTCATTGTATATCCAACGTTTGGAGGCGTATTTTGTATTGTCGGGAGCATTTTGTAGCAGCTCATATCTATTGCTTGTACGACCATCTGAGGTTTATGCCAGATTGGCCATCTATTGTATTGATCTTACATTGCTCATAGTAAAAAGGTCTGATCTTTGCTTGTGCTTCTACATCTTGAATATATTGTGATATTCATGTGTTGATGAATCTTGTATGCACTTAATAACTCAATAAATACCTGCACATCAATAGATTAGTAGTAGTTAGTGATTCCAAGAAAAAATTTGGCTTGGGATCATTACATATTAACCATATAGATGCATAAATGTCTGTCTCCACCATTGATGTAGCAGTAGAGGCATCTTTCTCATTCGGTGTACTGCATACATAGGTATGTGTCTCATTTGATAAATTCACATAGTGATTTATTTATTTTCTGGTATCCTGAAATTTACAATTTTCTTATGTTTCTATAGGTTGTGGGACCATGTGGTTTCGAGAAATATCCACCCGGGATGGACAAGTAACCTACTCACAAGTATCATGTGTTGAGTTAAATATCATTTAAATCTCAAATATTTTGTATTTATGTTTTTGAATTTTTCTATTTGGTACTAATAGCAATATTAATAATATGTATGCAGACTGCTGATATTTTTTCTAGTTACAGTACTAGTCCAATCCTTGGACACCCGACCACATATTTTGGGTTGCTTTTTTCTAGGCCAAGTGTTATTTTGTCACTTCTACAACCAGTGGGGGTTCATCACCGCCCACCCCCACCATCTTTGTTATTCCATGCATCCTTAGTGGATGCACCCGTATTCCACCCATCGACACCACCTATTTCATTGCATCCATCCACAATGGATGCACATGTATGCCACCCACCCCCACCACCATTTCCAACTACACAATCAATCGAGGCTACCACAACAAATTTTTCCTCAGAGTAGGTTGTTCATTTTAGTTCGCCACCTTCAAACGACTCTCCATCGATGCCCGATATATTCATGATGAGATAATGTGTCGATGACAATTTTTATGTATCATGAATGGAATTGATTTTATGCATATTTGTTTAAATTTAATGATTTTATCCTTGTAATTAACTCAAGGTGGCATCATTGAGATATTAAGTTCACAGAGGAGGATAACACCCTCACGATTTTCAGGACCATATTTGATGAGTTGTCTTATGTTGAATTACAAAGTATCATTTTGTAAGTCTTTTAATTCTATGTGGAAAAAAAACTTATAACGATGTTTTTTCTTTCTGCAGTCTCCACAACAACGAAGCATGCCCAGTCACAAATCCATTCGAGGTGATTATTCAAGAAAGAGAATAAATATTGATTTTCAGGATGCTCTTGAGGATGGAGAGGGTGGAAGACCAATACGTTTTTTGTGAATCTCACTGTTTCTGCATTTTATGTTGATGAATGTATGAATTTCAAAGTGTTTTTATTTCCACTCTTTTCTGTTATATATGAAATTGCAAGAAATAATATAATCTAAAAGTATTTAAAGAAATCTATTCTCAAAAGAGAACATTTAGAAACTGTTAATAGAAACAACTTTATATCTCTATTCTTCTAAGAACTAATTCCACATAAAAACACCGCTACAAGGATATTCCTAGGAAACATAGATCTACATTGTTTTATAAAGGGAGAAACCTACATGAACATGAACAAAAAAATTCATGAGTTGAAATCATATAACACTTTGGAATTATGGATGGCTTTGGGATAATGAAGACATGATGATAAGATGAAATGTCAAACTCAAAATCTCCTATAACCTTCAATTTAAGATCTCTTAGTGTGATAAGTTGAATATTATTTTCCAATAGTTGGAAGGAGAAACTCATACATAGAAAGACAGAAGGATCATTTAATCCATCAATGTAGATTTTGATGATTTTTACATTCAAATAACTTACATTTAATTAATAGAAACTACAATTACCTTTACAATATTCAATAAATCCACTTATTATAGGAGATGTTTGTTGAAGACTATACAAAGATGTTTTAGGTTCTAGCAACTATTTCACAAAATTTGGATAGATTTATGAAATTTTGATGAAATAATTATTTTTTTTGTCAATTTGGTTGAGTAGTCAAATAGGTTTAGAGTGTATTATTGCACTAATCATTGTAATAATTTATTTAATTTGATTAATTATTTTTTAAAAGTGTTAAGGAATTCTATGTAAGTAAAAATATATATATATTTTTAAGGTGATTACAAATACTTGTATTAATCATTGATGAATATATTATGGTGGAAAATATTGCTAAGTGCTAAATCAATACACAATTAATGGTTCTCAAGGACCTAAATTTGATGAAAGACTGAAGTTCCATGATAGTTAAGACTCCAAGAACCAATAATAAGAATAATGTAGGATAACATAATCACAACAAAAATAAGAGGGTTGAATCCTCACATTACTCTATCCAAAATGAAGGATGGTTCATTATAATGACAATCACAACATGTTGCAATGGTTTCTTAATACAAAATCAACACATAAAATATAAGTGCACAATAAAGTCTAACATCAAATGAAAACATACCTCAAATTCTCCATTAAGCTTACCAAAAGGTTCTACAATGTGTTAGCACCAAAAGCCACCTCTGGATTGTGGCAGAGGTAAGCCTAGTACCCATCATTTTTATGTCACAATGAATAAATTTATGGGTGGTATAATGGATGTATTCTTGGGATTATAGAGCTTTAACTCAGAAAACTGGGCTAGTAGGCATAAGCAGGTGAGGTCTTGATCTAACTCAGTCAATAGGTTGTAGTAAAGGGTGAGTAGGGGGAATAACTGGTGAGGAAATGCAGAGGTATTCTATGGACATCAGATCTTCCAATAGCCTAAGGAAGATAAGCTTTGAATACAATATCTTCTTGAACCCAAAAATTCAGGAAACTGAAAACGTCATAACAATATTGCAATCAAGCATACATTACAATACAATCACAACAACTAGACTCGATCACCCATGCCCGAGTTTTAAATATAAAAAACAAAGAGAAGATAAGAAATTTGATTGTCACTAAGCCAAAAGTCTCAAATGGCCACACATAACCAGAGAACTAGAGGCTTCATTAAAACTTTACAATATAGGAGCTTAGCTCAACCATCAACCATTACAAAATATAAAAATTGAGTATATATACTCAAAGCAACTTGCTCCTTCYAGGAGCAAATTCTGGTCATTGCATTCAAGGCTTGGTKTCTACATTTTCCTCTATCAGATTGCACTTTCATTCTCTTGTCAGACACAAGATCAGATCATTATGGGCTTCACAAGAAAATCCATGGYAGAGGAGCTTTCGGTTGACTATCTTCCCTCCACGACCAAATTTTTAATGATTTCCATTTAAGCGGTGAAACGAGGTTTCAACCACCTTCCCCATTTTCATTAAATACTTTCATCGGGATCAGGGTGAGGTTTGACACCCATGAATGTTCCAGGCAAATTCACGACTCCTTCGAGTCAATTCTGGCACCTCGAGGTCACGCAGATATTTCTCTGTGACCAGACTCGGGCACTTTGATGTTTTGCACAACTCCTTTTCAATGCCCCACGTGACCTCGGGCCATGACCTCGTGCTTATCCACATGAAATATCAGGATTTCACATTTCAGGAGTTTTCACTCCCCTTGATTTCAAATGTTCCGACGCTTGATCCTACGAAATGACCCATCTAGATCGACAATCAAATCTCCTTTGGATTTGATGGCCACGATCATTTCGGGACTTCGCGTGTCACTAGTCTTCAGGACTCTATCCTCTTACTTTTCCCGACTCGTGAAATCATGAAAATTTGATCCAACGGTCCAGATCTCTCCTTTGATCAATGGTTGCAATCTTATCATGATTTTTCATTTCGCGAGTTTTGATGACTTTATCCTTGACCGCTCCATCTCATGAAACCACGAAATTCTAATCTTGTGCCACACGTCCTTCCCTGTACCAATGGCTAGGATTGACCTTGTGATTTCAGACCTCTACTTGATGCTAAACTTGGTGCAATTGTATGATCTCGATCACCCGATGGCCATCGATCCGATTTGCCTGATGGATCTCTGCCACCGAAAGTTGATCTTTCTCGCTCTCTTGATTTGAGTTGATATCAGACTGCTTCAAGTGTTGTGCCTGGTTCTCACGAATGTGGCCTGTGTATTTTACTTGAATGACTGGTTGAGTGCTTGGGAAAACAAAAAGAATCAACAACATAGGAAAAGAGAGAGAAGTGATCGATTTTATGGAAAACATAAAGGCTTATGGCCGATACTTGTCAGGCATTCTGATAATGAAAAATAGGTCGATTAAATGGATGAAGGAAAACAAAAGAAAACTAACAAACGAGAATAAAAACCTACAATCAGGTCTGCCAAAGGAGGAAGAATAGGAAAAATTACATACCTAGGTGGAAACCACAACACACAAGACTTTGACAAGTTTATGTGCTAACATTGGTTCCATAGAGGATGGCATGCTCCCTGTGAGCTACCAAGAACACGTAGCTTCGGTGCATTTGCTTTGGGTTATGGAGTTTCCTATTAAAACACAATCGACATAAATCAGGAACAATATTTACAATGGTGGTACGTCGATCACAGATTTAAACAAAAGGAATTTTCAGGAAGTGCCCATTTACTGGGCCACCAAAAAATTGATCACCCTCCAAATTCTGCAATCTGTAAGTCTTGTTTGGAAATGCTTTAGAAATATTGAAGGGAACTATCCAAAGGGATTCAAATTTACCATGATTTCCCTTGTCTTGTTTAGGCATGTCCCATTTGATTACTAGATTTGTTGAGGGCCATGTTCTCTGTCCATCACCTGCTCTCTAGTCTGTTGTACTTCTACCAGTTGATGAATTCTTCTGATCATATCGTCAGGCTCTCCTTGGTAGTCCCAAAATAATTTTGACACAGGGAGGACGAGGTGAGAAGGAAAAATGGCCTCAGTCCCATATACAAGTTGGAAAGGAGAGATACCAAGGGACCTCTTTGTTGCCACTCTATTATCCCATAGAGAAAATTTGAGCTTTGAGTCCCAGGATTTCTTGTTGTCCTCTAACAGTATTTTCATGATATTTATCAGGCTTTTTTTAGAGAACTCTTCCAGTCCATTGCCTTGGGGATAGTAGGGGGTAGAGTGAATCAATACAATTCCGAACTGCTCGCAAAAGTTGATCAATGGTTCGGCCTTGAAGGATGCAACCTTATCAGTGACAATTTTGTTCGGACAACCAAACCTTGCCATAATATCCTTAAGAAAAAAATGATTACTTTGTGAGAAGCGCTCCTTGTGGGGATAACTTCTATCCACTTGGTGAAATAATCTGTTGCAGTTAAAATCCATTCGTGAATACCA
>SNQJ01S0087179.1:14904-29223 GCA_010110895.2 Picea sitchensis | reverse complement strand
GAGGAACCATAGGTGGAGGCTTCAGATATTCCCCTTGGTATGTTTCTACCAGCCTTATTCCTAAGTCTGTTTACTACCAATACATTAGACTCTACTTCCAGGGCTACATCATGCATATGAGCCAAGGAAGTAGCTCTTCTCTCTCTCAATAGGAGGTAGAAATCAAGGTCAAAAGCACTAGCATAGGTAATCTTGGCAGAGGCTTCTGTAGGATTTATCTCAGAAGGGATCTTATTGTACATTTTGTTGGATCTTTTGGAAAAGTTAGAGACAAATTCTCCCTCCTCTTTCTTCATAGCCCCAAAATCTGTAATATAGTACATAAAGTCTTTTTTATCCCCCCATTGGCTCAAGAAAACATCATCCAAAGATTCAATCCAAGCAATGGATCTAGGGGTCAATCCCGTAAACCATTTACTAACCTCACCATTAAGGCTCTAGACAAAGACTCTCATCCAGACATCTTCATTTTCAATATTGAGTTTGTATGCATAACTATAGAAGGAAGCAAGGTGTTCTTCAGTATTTATGTCTTCTTCTCCCATGAAATAGGGCATATACTTTAGGTAATCTCCAGTAGGGAGAGCATTCATTGGCTGAGGTAGGACTAGAGGGGCATATATTGCAACCACTATGCCATCCATTATGTTCCTAGGAGGATTGGCACCTTCCATAGGTATTATAGGTGGAGGAGAATTAGGAGGGGATGGAGTTTGAACAAGAGAAACTAGAACTGAGCCTCCTAGAGGAAAGGGAAACAAACGAGGCTCTAGAGAAAAGGCCTCAGGGATAAAGGGAACAAAGGTTTCCCTTTCTTCAAAATCAGTCACTCTAATAAGAGGAGGAGTAATAAACTTGGAGTGGGAAAATATTCTGAGGTCTAGGGTCTATACTAAGGTACAACCTCAAGGGAAATAGGAGTGACAAAGATTTCTTCTTCCAACCCAAAACCAGGAGGAGAAAACTCTACAAGAACACTCCCAAAATTAAAACTCCGGGAAACTCCAACAGACGGTATAATAGGAGAATGAGAAGCAAATATCGGAGTTTCTAAAGGAGGAAAGTGAAAATCATCAGAAATACCTAGTTCATCATCAGCAGTTCCTTCTTGAGGGTCCTTTCCCTTTTTGACAATTTTCTTTGGGTCAGCTTCAGGGCTTGCTAAAGGTAGTTGTGGATTAGACCTCCTGTGTCTACCTCTAGAAGCCACAACTGAAACAATGGAGTCACCAGTGGATTCATATCAATAGATTCTCCCCAGTGAAGTCACCAGGTGCACAATTGCAATCTTTGATGTACTAAGTTCTGCTGCACCTTCAGAACTAGTAAGCTTTGTCATTCAATCCTATGGAAAATCTTCGATTTCGTCCCCGAAAATAGTGCCAGAAATGTTAGCACCATAAGTCACCTTTGGATTGCGGTAGAGGTAATCCCAATACCCATCATTTTTATGTCACAATGAATAAATTTAAGGGTGGTATAATGGACACAGTCTTTGGATTATAACACTTTAACTCAGAAAACTAGGCTGGCAGGCATAAGCAGGTGAGGTCTTTATCTAACTCAGTCAGTAGGTTGTAGTAAAGGGTGAGTAGGGGGGAGAACTAGTGAGTAAATGTAGAGGTATGCTATGGACATTAGGTCTTCCAACAACCTAAGGAAAATAATCTTCAAATACAATATCTTCTTGAACCCAAAACTTCAGGAAACTAAAAACGTCATAACAATATTGCAATCAAACATACATTACAATACAATCACAACAACTTGACTGGATCACCCATTCCCGAGTCTTCAATATCAGAAGTAGAGATATGATAATAAAGTTGACTGTCATTAAACCATAAGTCTCAAATGGCCACACATAACCATAGAACCAGAGGCTTCATTAAAAATTTACAATACCGGAGCTTAGCTCAACCATTGACCATTACATTATAAAAACTGAGCATATATACTGAAAGCAACTTTCTCCCTCTAGAAGCGTGTTTGGGTCATTGAATTCAAGGCTTGGTGTCTTCATTTTCCTCTGTCAGATTGCACTTTCATTCTCTTGTCAGATGCAAGATCAGATCAATATGGGCTTCACAAGAAAATCCATGGCAGGGGAGATTTCGGTTGATTGTCTGCCCTCCACAACCAGTTTTTTAATGCTTTCCATTTAAGTGGTGAAATGAGGTTTCAACCACCTTCCCCATTTTCATTAACTACTTTCATCGGGATCAGGGCGAGGTATGACATCCCTGAATTTTCCAGGCGAGCTCACGACTCCTTCGAGTCAATTCTGGCACCTCGCGGTCACGCAAATCTTTCTCTGTGACTAGACTCAGGTGCTTTGATATTTTGTGTAGCTAGTTTTAATCACCCCACACGATCTAGGGTCATGACCTCGTGCTTATCCACATGAAATATCATGATTTCACATTTTGGGAGTTTTCACTCCCCTTGATTTCAAATGTTCTGACGCTTGATCCCGTGAAGTGACCCATCTAGATTGAAGAATGGATCTCCTTTGGATTTGATGGCCATGATCATTTCAGGACTTTGTGTGTCGTGATTCTTCAAGACTATATCCTCCTACATTTCTCAACTCATGAAATCGCGAAAAGTTGATCCAATGGTCCATATCTCTCCTTTAATCAACGACTGCGATCTTATCGTGATTTCTCATTTCGTGAGTTCTGATGACTTTCTCCTTGACAGATCCATCTCACGAAACCAGAAAATGTTAATCTTTCACCATGTGTCCTTCCCTGTACCAACGACTAGGATTGACCTTGTGATTTCAGACCGCTGCTTGACGCTAAACTTGGTGCAACTGTATGATCCCGATCACCTAATGGTCATCGATACGATTTGCCTAATGGATCTCTGCTAGCGAAAGTTGATCTTGCTCACTCACTTGATTTGAGTTGATATCGGACTACTTCAAATGCTGTGCCTAGTTCTCATGAATGGGCCTGTGTATTTTACTTGAATGACTAGATGAGGGCTCGGGAAAACAAAAGGAATCAGGGACAGAGGAAAAGAGAGAGAAGTGATCAATTTTATGGAAAACAGAAAGGCTTGTGGCCAATACTTCTCAGGCAATCTGATAATGAAAAATAGGACAATTAAATGGATGAAGGCAAACAAAAGAAAACTATCATCCGAGAATAAAAACCTACAATCGGGTTTGCAAACGGAGGAAGAATAGGCAAAATTACAGACCTAGGTGGAAACCACAACCCACAAGACTTTGACAAGTTTATGTTCTAACACAATGTATCCCAAGAGGAGAGCTCCTAAATACCCAAATTCTCCACCAATTACAATGGAGAGAGAGAACTCTTATTTATAGAGCGAATCTCTTTTCTTATACAATAAAATATTATTATTTTATAACTAACTCCATGAAAAGTCAAATAAATATTATAATAATGAATTAGTTAAAACATGTGGACATTAGCCTCTCCAAATAAATTCACCCTCATCCAAAAATAGTAGTATTATGCACCAAATAATCCTCATGAAGGGGACACACCACCAAAAATAAGCATCAAGCCAATTCAAATTCCAAGTGTCCACATGGAATGTTCCCTCCAAGAATATGCATGCATGAAACCACTCCACATGTATGAATTCCAAGGTAGCCAAATCCATGAATGACTGTGCAAGATGCCAAGTGTATGGAGCGTCCACAACAAATTATGTGATAAATTATCAACCTTTCCTTCCTTCCCTAGCCTTGCCTTGCCTTTGTCGTGCCTTGTGTTACTTTACCTTGCCTTACCTTACCTTGTATTTCATTTCCTTAACTTGCATTGCCATGGCATGCCTTTCCTTGAATTGTCATGCCATGCCTTGCCTTTCCATCCCACTCCTTTCCTTTCCTTGACTTATCATGCGATGCTCACTCCTCCATGCCTTTCCTTTCCTTTCCATGCCTTGTGTTAGCATGCCTATAAGATGCTCTTTGACTGCTTGGAGGGCATGCCTAGCACATCTTAGTTATTGCAATGGTTTTGATTTGGTTGGGTTATGGATCAAGGAGGTTAGATGCATTAAGGATTTGGTAAATCTCTCTTAATTTAAATAATCAACAAAATTTCATGTAGTCAAGGGAATTCACTTTGAGAGCTAGACATTCGATGGACAATGTGATAAGGAGAAATAGGGATCATAGACAAATATATAAATCAACAATCTGCTAAATTCATATATTCACTANCTAGGAAGACATTAAGACTCAAAATAATATTTTGGATTAGAATGAAATAATTGAATACAAACTACCAGTTACGATAAATTAACAACAAAATCTCTATTGTAATTAGATCTTAACTGACATGACAATTGATGCATTACATAAATCATCTTTGTATTTCAAGTAAGAAGAAAAAACAGAGTTACAATAGATACATGGATCTGACTATCAAAATGTATGAATCCTTGAGCATGATATGTTGCAAGGTATGAAACTCCTCAACAACAATTCTTAGATTTCACTCTCATTCTACTCAAACCTCAACTTTCTTCCTAGAGGAAGATCCCCCTCTTTTTTCACAATTCTTTCTTAAATAGAAATTACAATGCTTAATTGAGAGTAACCAATTGAAATTAATATCTAAAACAAATGAATATGATCCTAATATATAGCATAATATCATGATATAATCTCTAGGTTGAATGGATGAAAGTGGCACTTCTGTTGAATGGGCATTTTTTAGAAAATCAAATTCTGAAAAATATGGAAAAATCACTTTTAAAGTTCCACTTGTATCTCCCAAATGGTTAACATGTGTAGGAAATGGCCCTTAAATCACCTAATTTGTTTCGTTCCTGAAAAAACCCATGTTTTATTGTTTTGAGATTCAATTCCATTTGCTTGGAAATCGTCCTGCCAGATGAACACAAAATCGTGCCGCCTTATTTATAGGATTTACAGGAGGTAAAATCCTAAATAAAGGTGCCCAAAAAATGGTTACATTTCCACAAAGATCATTGGCTACAAATATCACAAATATTGGGATTTTGTTATAGTCTAGTTCTAGTTTGATTACCAGTCAACTACCAGCCGACCTTCATTTTGTCTTTAGTCGGTTTCCACACAACTGCCTATTGAATTCTTGTCAGTTGACCTCATTGACTTGATGTCAATCACCTCAACTTTTACCTTGCCTAGTTGATCCACCTCAACCTTTAACATTCACTTCCAGTCAATCCACCTCGACTCAACCTTCACTAAAAAAAATATAACAACACAACATTCTCCCACTTGTTTTCTTCTTTATTGAAATGGGGAATTGTTGAACTTTTCTTCAAAAACCTATGGAAGAAATTCCCATTGCCTCTCTACACAAAGAGACATTCACAACACTCATGGAGTTGTTCAAAGAGTTTGTTATTTTTTCCATTGTTTCTACTTTATCCAAAAACAACTTGTTTCTTTCCACCATGTATCTAATGAAATGGTATTGTACATCAATATGGTCCACACCTAAGACACAATCGACATCATACCTTATTACATTACACAAGAATAACCTTGTAGCCAATTTGTATTACATCTACAAGACCAACAACCTCTAAACGATTGATCTAAAGATTAGTGATTAGATTATACAACATTACAACATGCCTTATTTATAGGATTTATAGTAGGAAAAACCCTAAAGAAAGGCACCCAAAAAATGGTTACAGATCCACGAAAATCACTGGCTACAAATCTTGTGAATCTCAAGATTATGTTACAGTTGAATTCTAGTCAAATGACTAGTCGACTACCCATTGACCTTCATTTTGTCTTCAATCAGTTTCTGCGTGACTGCCTGTCGACCTATTTTTGGTTGACCTCTTCGACTTGTTGTCAATCACCTCGACTTTGGATTTTCTTGGTTGATCCATCTCGACCTTCTAATTTCACTGCCAATTGATTCACCTTGACTTGAATTTCACTGCAAAGAATATAACATCCCAAAATTATCCCACTTGTTTTCTTCTTTATTGAAATCGGGAGTTACTAAACTTTTGTTCAAAAACCTAGGGCAACAATTCCCATTGCCTCTCTACACCAAGAGAACTTAGCATCACTCACAGACTTGGTCAAAGAGTCTGCTATGTTTTCCAATGTATCTACTTTCTCCTGCAACACCTTTTTTCTTTCCATGATATCTCTAACAAAATGGTATTTTAAATCAATATTCTTAGTCTTGGAATGATAAGTTGGGTTCTTTTCTAGAAATATTAAGCTTTGACTGTTGCAATTTATCTTCATATCTCTCTGTTCAAACTCGATCCCTAAAAACAACTATTGCATCCATATTGCTTCTTTTCTTCCATGAGTGGTTTCCATGTATTCAACTTCTATTTTTGACAATGGTACGACTGCCTATCGCTTACTCATTCAACTAATTTCTCCACTAAACATCTTGAACACATATCCATTGGTCTACCTTCATCGATCCATATATCTAGCCCAGTCGCTGTCGACAAAGCCATGTACATATATTTCACTATCATTTCTAGGCTTCCCTTGGTAGCATATATCATTGCCAATCAATTCACCTCGACTTGAATTTCACTGCAAAGAATATAACAACCCAACATTCTCCCACTTCTTTTCTTCTTTGTTGAAACCAAGAGTTACTAAAATTTTGTTCACAGACCCAGGGTAGAAATTCCCATTTCCTCTCTACACCAAGAGAACTTAGCATCACTCATAGACTTGGTCAAAGAGTCTGCTATGTTTTCCAATGTATCTACTTTCTCCTGCAAAACATTGTTTATTTCCACCATGTCTCTAACAAAATTGTATTTTAAATCAATATTCTTTGTCTTGGAATGATAAGTTGGGTTCTTTTCTATAAATATTGCGCTTTGAGTATTGCAATTTATCTTCATGTCTCTTTTCTCGAACGTGATCCCTAAACCCAAATGTTTCATCCGTATTGCTTATTTTCTTCCATGAGTGGTTGTGATGTATTCAACTTCTATTGTTGACAAGGCTATGACCACCTATCACTTACTCATATAGCTAATTTCTCCACCGAACATCTTGAACACAAATCCACTAGTCTACCTTCATCAATCCATATCTTTATCCCAGTCGATGTCGACAAATCCATGTACATATATTTCACTATGATTTCTAGGCTTCCCCTGGTAGCATATATCATAGTCTTTTGTGCCACACAAATACATGAATACTCTCTTGATAGTTTTCAAGTGATCCTTTCTAGGTGTCAACATGTGTCTTCTCAACACTTGTACTATGTGAGTAATGTCTGGTCGAGTGCATACCATCACATACACTAGACTACAAACAATCCTTGCATAGGGGACATGTGCTATATCCTCTAATTCTTGATGTTTCTTTGGATATTGTTCAACAATTAGAATTTCTCCCATAGGAATTAACATCTTTACATGTTTGCACTCATACATGTTGAAACATTTCAGATTTGTTTCAATATACTTCTTTTGATTCAACCAAATATTTCTAGTTTCTCTATCTCTCTTGATCTCCATTTCAAAAATGAAGTTCGCTACACCAATATCCTTCATGTTGAATATGGAGGATAGATGCTTCTTCACCTCCTTTGTTTCATCCATTTTGTTTCCGATCATCAACATGTCATTGACATATAATGCAACATATATGGAATTCCCACCTTCTTCCTTTGAATATATGTGGTGATCAACTTTGTTTCTCTCAAATCCAAAACTAAGGATGTATCTGTTGAAATTTTGATACCACATCCTTGGTGATTGTTTTAGACCATAAAGGGGTCTCTTCAATTTGCACACTAGCTCTTTCTTTCCATTCACTACAAATCCTTCGGGTTTTTTTTATGTATATTTCTTCTTCGAGGTCCCCTTGTAGAAAAATTATTTTCACATACATTTGTTCTATTTTTAGATCAAATGTTTCAACCAAAGAAATTAGTACTCTAATGGAAGTTAATTTTGCAACAAGGGAAAAAATATCTCTGAATTTGACTCCTTCAACTTGGGAATATCCCTTTGCTTCCAGTCGAGCTTTGAATTGCTCGACTTTACCTATCTTGTTCATATTTTTATTGAACACCCACTTGCTATAGACGATCTTTATTCCACTCGGTAATTTGGCTAAATCTCATGTCTTATTCTTGTGTAAGGATTCCATCTCTTTAACCATGGAATCCTTCCAAAGTCTACCCTTTGTCAAGTCGACTGCCTCCATGAATGACTTGGGATCCTCATCAATATAAATTAACAAAAAAACATAACAAAATTCTGGCGGACTATACCTTTTGACTGGTTTTCTTACTTGTTCATGCCTCCTTACAACTAGGGTTGGTTGTTCCACCTCTTCAACGGATTTATTCAACTTATTTGAATCATATTCCTCTTCGTTCCTCAGATCGAACTTCACCTTCTCTGTATTATTCTTTGTTTGAACCACTTCAGGCTCAGACTTCCCTCTGATTTCTCTAAAGACCACATCTCGACTTTACATTGTTTTCCTTGATGTAGGATCCTAGAGCTTATATCCTTTCATTTCTTCCTTGTATCTAATGAAAATACACTTGACTACCTTCTTATCCATCTTTCTCCTCTTTTCTTTTGAAACATGAACAAATGCATCACAACCAAATACTTTGATATGTGAGAGAAAATGTTTCTTACCATACCATACCTCATGTGGAGTCATGTTGACTAGCGTCGACGAAGAAGACATATTCGCCAAATATTTTTCAACGTCAATTGCCTCTACCCAGAATTATTGTACAAGTCCAGCACCACTGAGCATGCTCCTTTCCTTGTCCATCAATGTTCTGTTCATTCTCTTGACAACTCCATTTTTTTTTGGTATATATGGTGTGGTATGTTTGCATTCTATGCCACACTGCTTGCATAATTACTCAAGTTATTTTCCACATAATTCACCACCATTGTCAATTTTCAGCACCTTAATATTCTTACTTGTCCGGTTTTCTACATGAGACTTAAACTCTTTGAATTTATCGAAAACCTATGATCTCTTCCTTAGTAAATATATCCATGTCTTCTTGAAAAAATCATCTATGAAGGAGACATAATACATGGATCCACCAAGTGAAGGAACTTATATAGGGCCAAACACATCACTATGAACCAATTCTAGAATCCCCTTTTCCCTTCTCACTTTAAATAAGAATTATTGGGCCATGGAATTGTGATCGTTTTTACATCCTCTTTCCATATTTTTAATCCCTACTTGCTTACCCATAACCTCATATTAATGCTTATTGATCCATTTTAATGCTTATATGCAGGATTTAGAACCAAGATGATTTCCATTGCATTTCTTTAGTATTTCATATGAATTATGGTTAAATATTAGAGAAATAACATATCTTGCATTTATCTTTGAAAAATGGTTTAGTTTGTGATTGTTGCAGAACCGATTGTCACCGTTGTTACTCCTACATTGTCGTTGTTGTTACT
Organism: Picea sitchensis; assembly: GCA_010110895.2. Lineage (NCBI taxonomy): Eukaryota > Viridiplantae > Streptophyta > Pinopsida > Pinales > Pinaceae > Picea > Picea sitchensis. The sequence goes on along the minus strand of SNQJ01S0087179.1, from coordinate 19,773 downwards.
TCTACAACTGAATATTCACTATGTGGGTACTTGGGATTTATTGCATGAGGCTTTATTGAGTCGAAATATGCTTATCCTCAAAATATCTCAACAACCCAGATTGTACTTTTACAGAAATCAAGTTTTTACGATTTGTTGTAACTTGTGTTTTTTGTTACTCCGGTTTGTTGTTACTTATAAGTTACAACATTGTCGAAACTCTGTGTATGGATTTGAAAATCCATGAAAATTTGTCTTCGACCATCAACAAATCCCATGAATTTGGACCATCAACAATCATTTTGAATATAGAAAGAATCTTGGAATCATTAGTCAGATTATTTTGAGTGATTAACCAAGAACCTTAAATTCTTGGGCAAAAGATCTTGGAGTTATCTATTATTTGCTAATTGTTAGCAAAATATCTTGGAGTTGTTTATTGTTTGCTAATTATTAACAAAGATCTTGGAACTTATTTATTAATTTCTAATTGTTAGCAAGGATCATGGAAACCATTACTTATTTAAGAAATTGTTGTAACCATTATGGATTTATTAAATCCATAAGTGGGTTTATTTAGATATTTGCTATTTCTAGTTTCCTTTTAATTTATGTAGAAAATAAAGTGTGATTTAATTAATTCATTTGAGTTTTTATTTCAATTGTGGTTTTATAATTTCCATAGTGTGTGATTTAATTAATTCATTTGAGTTTTTGTTTTTAGTTGTGGTTTTATAATTTCCATAGTGTGTGATTTAATTAATTCATTTGAGTTTGTATTTTAACTGTAGTTTTATAATTTCATTGGCGTGTGATTTGATTAATTCATTTGATTTATTTTCCTTGCATATTTGTAATAGATCAATTTATTTCTATTAGCATAGCTAATTTAGTTAATTTATGTTGATATAGGATAATATCAACACTTTGTTCTATGGAGGCAAGCCCCACTCCAATAGAACATAGTGTCATGTAGCTTAGATGGTTTCTTTGATTCCTTGTTATGTAATTTCGTTATAAATTCATGTAGGATTTATTTTATTTGATTTCGTAATTAGTTTCTTGATTCAAATTGTTCATGTAGTTAGATTACTCATACGAGGTTGGTCTTTTGTTGGATTTCATTTATCCAGTTGTTTCTAATAAATTCATTTCACATTGGGTTGCATCCTTTTATGTTGTTGAATAACTGTGGTTAATGCAATGAATATATTTTCCAGTCTAGGTAATGATATATATCCTCTTCACAAGGATTAGGCTTTGATTTCAATGACTTATTTAATTTTTTTCTCAACATGTAGTTAATCAATTTCCATTCAACATGTGTGGTTTATTTTTAGCAATAGTGGTGTGAATTTCAATTTATGCAAGAATAATTTAGATTTTCAACTCTACAATCAGTTTTACTACACACAGTCGGGGTCTCTTTAGGAGATGGTTGATTCATAGTCCTGATATTTATGTAGATTGTGTGTTTCTTTTTCGCGAGTGTGATTTAATTTCCTGCAAGTGTAGATTTTTGTGGAACCTTTCCATAGCTTGAGAATTGTCTATACACTGACCACAATGTAATCATTGATACTATGACTACAACACATAGAAAGAATAATTGTTCATGCATGACAATTCACGATTTCCATACGAGCCTCAGATTGATAATTAAATGTATTGGACGTTTTAATAAGACAATAAATACACTGATAGGAACCTTACCTGAATTTGTTTTCCATATATGCAATGTTCACAAAATTTGACTTCTAAATTACATTCAAGAAAATATTCGACCATACCTTTATTTCGCATAGCTCGAAGTCATTTTTCTCTAATGTGTCCCATTATTTTGTGCCACAACATGTTCGGGTCAACATGACAAATAATTTTCGACTCGTTTTGAATAGACTCAGCCCAAGGTGAGTCGAGTCGACTTCAGGAACAACAATGTTGTTTCATCTAGTTGAGTCAACATTCCCTAATAACTTGTATAGGGTTCTAGTGAAAAATATTTTCATTAACACCATCACACCTCTTACCATCTTGCACGTATCTTTCTAAAATAGAGTTTGCACTCCCGCATGACTCATCTTATTAAAATATATCAAGTTTCTTGCCAACCCTGGAATATGTAACACACATGGGAGAGTTCTACTCCTCCCATCTTGCAGTATCAGATGCAATATTCCTCGTCTGACATTTTTGGTTGTTAATTTGTCCCCCAAGAACACATTGCCTCCTTCATATCATTCATATTCATAGAACCATTATCTATGTGACTTCATATGATAGGATTTTCTTGAGTTGATCAACCAAACATCTTGATCTAAATGTGTATTGGTCGATGCTAGGTACACATTTCCTCCTTTATCTGGAGTTGTCTTTCTCTAAGTCGATTATTTCTCATGAGATCCTGTATTGGCTTACATTTCCTTCGCCTTGCAGTCACTTTTATAATTCTCAAATTTATCACATTTCCAACATCTTCTCGTTCACTGAAATGGGGATTTAGATATACCCTTTCACTTAGAATTTATACCATATAATTTTCCTTTATCTCTGTCAATTAGTCGACCTCTCACCACTAAATAATCTTTGATCAATCCTTCCATCTCCTCCCTTCTTGTTTCTTGTGATAGTAGAGATGAAACCACATATTCTAGCACTAATGTGGTTCAATTTATCCATATATCCATGACTAAGCTATCCCAAGAGTCTGGAAAAGAATATAATAGTCTAATACATTTCTCCTCGGTGATTTTAATAGACACAAAAGATAAATGGATTATTATGGTATTAAAAAAATTTAAATGTTTAGTTACTGAACTATCCTCACTCATCCTCAAAAGATATAGTTTATTTCTAAGGAAAAACTTATTTACCAAGGATTTTGACTGGTACAAGCTTCCCAACTTGTCCCACAATTTCTTGACAGAATATTCACCTGAGACATTCAACAACCCTGAATCTACGAGATCAACTTGAATCATGATCCTTTCCCTTCGCTCAAGTTTCTCCCATTGTTCCTTTGAAATACCTATCAGAATGGTACCTAGACAGACTGCTGCCAAATGTTCTCGATCTACAAGGAGATATTCAATTTTAAGCTTCCAAAGCTCAAATTTTTGGCCATTGAATTTTTCAATTTCTATTCTTGAGATACTTTCCATTCTTTAGGAACAAATTTAAAGATATCTGACTTACTACTCTTACTAATCCTAGGATTTAGATCATATCCAAGTTTGTTAAAATAAGCTCTGATACCACTTGTTAATAAATTTACACTTCCACACTAAACCTAACAAAAGAGAAGAAGAGATATTTAAGCTAGAAATAAATGACAAAGTAAACACACAATACACATATATTTTACCCTAGAAACCAAAAAAAGAAAATTAACATTCCTTGAGCATATTACTCTCGTGTCGTCTTATTCATTCAAAATAAAAAGTTGCATGCCTAACCTTGGTCTGCACCTAAGATGCAATCAATATCACGCCTTATTTCTTTAGAGATGAACAACCCTGTAGCTAATTCGACTTACATCTACATGACCACCAACCTCTAATAAATTGATATAAATATTAGCAATTATCTTATACAACATTACAAAATGACTTTTTTATAGGTTTTACAGTAGGAAAAAATCTAAATAAAGGCACCCAAAAAATGGTTACAGATTCACACAAATAATTAGCTACAAATATCATGAATATTAGGATTCTATTACAGTTGACTTTGAATTGGATTACCAGTTGACTACCAGTTGACCTTCATTTGGTTTTCAGTCAGTTTCCATAGGACTCCCTGTCGACCTCTTGTTGGGATATCTTTGACTTGATGTTGATCACCTCGACTTAAAATTTTCCTAGCCAATCTACCTCAACCTTAAAATTTCATTGTGAGTCGATCCCCTTCCTTGCCATGACTTTCCATGTCATGACTTTCCTTTCCATGCCATGTTTTTTCTTTCCATCTCATGCCATGCCATGCCTTGCATTTCCTTGCAGTACATTTTCTTTCCTTCCATTGCCTTGAATTTCCTTTCCTTTCCTTTCCTTTCTGTGCCATTCCTTGCATTTCCTTCCCTTGTCTTGCCTTTCATGTCATGCCATGCCTTGTATTTCCATACCATTTACTTCCTTTTCTTTCCATGTCATGCCAAGCCTTTCATTTCCTTTCCTTACGTTGTATTTCCTTGCCTTTCATTTCTTTTCCTTGCCATTCCATGTATATCCATACCTTTCCTTTCCATGCCATGACATTCCTTTCCTTTCCATGCCNCCATACCTTGTATTTCATTGCGTTGCATTTACTTATGTCACATTTCCTTTTATTTACTTGCCTTGCCTTGTCATGCCATGCCATGCCAAGTGTTGCATTGCCTTGTGTTATCTTTCCTTTTCTTTTCATACCTTTCCTTTCCATGCTATGCCATGCCTTGCCTTTCCATGCCATGACTTTCCTTGACTTTCCATGTCAAGCTTTGCCTTTCCATGCCTTTAATTTCCTTTTCTTGCATTTACTTTCCTTGTCTTTCCTGGCCATGCCATGCCATGGCATGCCTTTCCATTCCATTCCTTTCCTTTCCTTACCATTCCATGCCTCTTCTTGTTATTCCATGCCATGCCATGCCATTCCTTGAATTTTCTTTCCTTACATTTCCTTGCCTTGCCATGTCATGCCTTGCCTTTCCATGTCTTGCATTGCCTTGCATATCATTTTCTTTCCTTTCCTTTCCAATCCAGGCCACGAAATTCCTTTCCTTTCCATTCCATGTCATTTCATGCCTTGCCTTGCCTTGCAATGTCTTTTCTTTCCATTCCATGCCTTGCATTTCCTTGATTTGCGTTGCATTGTCTTTCCTTTCCTTTCCATGCCATGCCATGTCATTCCTTT
>SNQJ01S0087178.1:23667-33805 GCA_010110895.2 Picea sitchensis | reverse complement strand
GGACGTCTCCCTTGGACTTGCCCTCCTAAATAGAAAGAGCTCCCCATCGAGGTGACAGTGGGTGGGGAAGCTCCTGTTACGCCGGTTTCAAGCCCTGACTCAAGCCCTTGGACCTTTCCTACAAACCGTGCGATAACAGGGCCTTTGATTTTTCCCATGTTGATGAGCTTGGTTTGCTCTTGTGTCAGGGATTCGATAAAGTCCTCAAGAGAAGGCATCTTCCAAGTGGCTCCAAAGGCGAATCTGACAGAATGGAATGTGGATACGAATACAGAGAATTCAGGACTAAGTTTGGAGAGAATGGTGAGAACCATTTGTTTCTCCTCCTTAGATTTATCAACCCTACAAGCTTTGAGTTGTGACAGTAGATCCTTGAATTTTGTAAAGAAATATTGGATATTGTCGAAGCTTTTTGGATCCAATGTGCGCAATTCCACCTCCAGCATGTGTCCCCTCATCTCATCTTGTTTGCCAAAGAGCCCTTCTAAGGTGGTTCAGACTTCATTGGGAGTCTTACAGGAGGATATGTGAAAAAGGAGATCGGGAGAAATAAGACTGCAAGTCTAGAAATTGTTCTGAGTGCTTCATCCATTCGATTTAAATACTTGGATTTTTCTATGGCTAATGTCGGTTTTGTATCTGTATTCAAGGTTAACCTATACAATCCTCTGGTTCGGAGATGTATGGCTATTTTCTCCTTCCATGCAAAGTAGTTGTAAGGTGTAAAAATGAATTCTTTTTGGAAACCCATCTTTCCATTGTCTTCAATCTTTTGTACCTGCAAAAAAATTTGGTGTAGCTTTTGCTTAGCAGTCCATCGGCTCTGATACCATGTAAATGTGTTGAACCTGCACAAAATAGATCTAGCTAGAAAATACTGCACATATTTGCAGAGAGAAATTGAGAAAGAAGAAGAAGGAGAGAAAGAATGGAAGAATTCTCATTAACCGTAATGAATAATGAATAATGAATAATTTACACATGATATACTATGTATAACTCAATGAATGTGCACTAGAGGAAAACCAATGCGCCATAGTGGTGGTCTAGAGTGATCTGGACACACACGAGCAGTGACGGGAGTGAGCTGCCACCTAGTCTAGTCTCTCAGGCAGTTACGGGAGTGAACTGCCACCTAGCTGAGTTAACTAGTCGACTAGTCTTCAGTTAACTGACTGAACAAAGTGTAGTGAGGAGTAGATCAAGGAATCAAGGGTAATGCGTCAGTCTAGTGATGATCCCAAGGCAAGTGCGCATTAGCATGGTGATGATCCCAATGTTGCATGGTGACAAAACCAATGCAGCATCTAGACTCAACTCAACTAATCAAATTGAAGTGTCAACTGAAGAGAATATTCTCCAGGTGGAATATTCTCCCCTAAAATATAGGAGACTGGATAATGACTAATTATGACTAAGAAACAAGGAAAAACCTTAGGAAAAAAATATCCTAGGTGTGTGTGAAGTAACTCCAACAAACTAGACTCTAGAGTCTAGCACAGTTTAAACTTTATTGTTTTGGACCTTTCGATCTACATAATTCACTGTAGATGGCCTATTTTGTAATCATAACTATTTGGTCATGACTCATGTTATTGTTGACAGTGGCTAGATGACTAATTTCATTCCATAACCTAATAGTTTACTTTCTATTATATGGCTTAAAAATTTATATGTTGGTTTGTAAGTTTGTAATTGCTAGATTATAGATGGTTGATGCTCGAATGATTAATCATTGATGTACTACTACTTACTACTATGGATGCCATTTTAATGTTACAATGTACAAATATGCATGTTTTCATACATTCTGCAGCTAATTTGTTTTTTTGCATGTTTTTTTAATATAAACACAATATATATAAAAATTTATATATATAAAAATTTATATATATATATAATAGACGCTCCCAGGACGCTTCGCTCCCGAGGATTTTTTGAAAATGACGCTCCCAATGCTCCGCTCCGCGCTCTACCAACATTTATTGGGAGTGCACACATGTCTGGATCATTGATTAATTAATAAATGGCAATAAATGGGCTTGGAAAAAGGTTGCATTGAGGAAGAAGGTGCAGCACACCCCCTACAAAGGCACCCATAAATGAGACAATACGAGCCCTTGTATGTCATGAAACTCATTGACCTATGAATTCTAACCCCCTATCCACCTCATCATCCACTACATGACCTTGAAGGGGCATCCTTGGAAGCATCCCCTACTTGAGGGCTTTGGTCTACCCAATAGGACTTTTATGACACCCCTCCCATACCTAAACTTGGTCAATTGTATAGGATCTTGGAGCATTTGTTTAATTTGATGAGGTAGTTTTGATGCACATGTTTAGGTGCCTTGTTTATTAGATGTGGTTTTCACTTGCCATGATATTTTGACTTGAGATCCTTGGAGGGCGTTCCTATTTGTTTTGCGGGACCTCGTTTGGTGGACAGTTTTGGAGGAACAAGCCTAGCCTAGCTTGGGATTCCATGGGGCTTGAATCCCACAGGTTGGATGCCAAGGGTCCACATGTCGGATGATGATAATGACTTGCCTCCGGAGTCCTAGAAGACACCTTGGAAGACATGACCTAGCCCTCACATGCCAAACAACTTTCCTAGGAGGGGAAAAACATCATTTCTTGAGGCTTGACGTCACCTAGGGATGGGGTTTGTGATGATGGAGTTGTTGCGCATTGACACTTAGCATGATTTGACTGGAGGACACATGGATTGACCTTGGCACATAAAGGAGGCTCTAGGAGCCCCAACAACCTCCACTTTCTTCTCCAATAACTTGCTCCAAATGTCAAAACATCCCCTAAAGGGGTGATGTCATCTTGTTTTAGGGTTTCTAATGTGCAAAATGTTAGATTATGTTGCTCAGGAAAGTACTTCCACACTAGGGGTGCCTAGTAGTGTGGAAGGGGCCCACTTTATGACTAGACAACACTATATTGGTGGGAATCACTTAAGTCAATATGAGATTAAGTCACAGTCGTTAGATGTGACTTAAGTTGTCCCAATGCTTGATTAAGTCCCCAGCATCAGATCTAGATCTAGGGAAGAAGATCTAAGGGCCATAAATGCATGAGAAAGAGGTTAGGGTTATAATATACCTAGAGAGCCTCATTTCTCATCTCATCTCAAGAGAGAAGCCAGATGACTAAGAGAGAGAGAGGCTCTTCCAATGAGATCGTGTGACTGGTTAAGGCGAACCAGAGAAGAGGGTTGAGCAGGGTCAAGAGAGAAGTCAAGTAAGGGCATCAGAGAGGCCAAGTAAGGGCAAGAAGAAGCCAGGTTGAGGCAAGCAAAGGTAGATTGGGGCTGAGAAAGAGCCCAAGAAGATTCACTGGGCAAACATCACAACAACCCGCAATAAGCATCAGAGAGGTTGTACGATTCATACGAATTAAGGATAAGATAGGGTTGTACTTGCAGAAGATTAAAAGAGAAGGGTCGTATCAATGTGTTTGAGAGCAAGAGAGGTGAAGATATGCTAGAATCAAGCTCAGAGTGACCACCTACAGCCAGAAAAGAAGAACCCGAGTTGTACTACGAGTTTCGTACAGTCATACGAACACCGAGTAAAAGAAACCCAGATCTATACGGAATCATACAGACTGTATGTCCTTCATTTTGAACAGAATAGTTGGTTTTCTGTATGTATTTCAGACTGAAGCTTTGAATAAGGTTTTGCCTAGAGTAGTGGGATTTCCAAACATTGACTTTGATAATCTTTTGTGTCGTTGTTCATGTTATTATTCTGTTAATGGGTATTGGATAAAATGTGTGTTTTCATTCAAGTGATTTGTGTCTGATAATTACAGTGTTTGCATATGGGTTTATGCTATTTTTGTTTTACATGGAATCAGAGATGAACTCTTAACAACTCCAAAAGATTTTTTTTTGTGAAGTATTGTGCTCCAGGGACAAGGAATGGTAAGTCAACCTAGCTACCAATGAAACCCTAGTAAGCCAAGTCAGGCTTCCTTTATCAAAATGGTCAAGACTTGACCTTGAGAGAGGGTGTTGAAGGGAGTACGAACTCCCCAAGCTGAAGAAAGAGGATTTTTTAGGAGAGTCGATCTGTTCAGTTTAAGAGGGAGCAAGTTATAGCTAACCCAAGGTTGCTTATCAAGGCACTGAACTAAGAAGGGTCTCTAGAAGGAGCTAGAGTTAAGTAGCAAGATGGCCACAAATCTCAGATATGAGGATAGACTGAATGGTGCCTCCAACTACATACAATGGAAGTACCGAATGAAGAATGCCCTTCAAGAAAGTAAGGATGGGGTATTGTTGAGAAGAAACCCACAATTCCCAATGATCCTAAGGACAAAGAATTGCATTATGCTCTAGAGATTAGAGCTCAGAGGATCCTCCTAGACGGGGTGAAGGATCACATCATACCCAATATTGGTGAGAAGCAAACAGCTCGTGAAATGTGGTCACATCTGAAGGGGTTGTTTGGGGCTAAGCACGAGAACATAATCATGGCTCTCAAGGAGAGACTTTGGCACACAAAGATGACTAAAGGGGAAGGTGTCACAACCTATCTCACCAAAGTGAAACAACTACTAGATGAACTTCTTGCAGTGGGAGTAAAGCTCTCACCAGCTGAGATAGTTCAATCTGGCTTCAGAGGCTTCCCAAAGGAGTGGTATCCCTTTATTTCAAGGATAGTGGCCAAAGAAAATCTACTAGATTGGGCTAGGATATGAAATGACTACTGCCAAGAAGAGATCAGAAGAGGGTGGGATGTGGATGAGGATGAAGAGGAGGAGAACCTTGTTCTTACCTCAAAGAAGGGAGGCAAAGGCAGAAGAGGAACAACCTTTAGAGGAGGAGCCACAAGTGATAGGCCAAAGAAGGATATTTCACATGTCCAATGCTATGTGTGTGGAGAGTTTCGGCATTATACCAACCAATGCTCTCCAGCCAAGAAGGGCTATGGAGTAAAAGGGAAAAGAAAGGAGGTAGTAGCCTCAGTTGAAGTCGAGGACAAGGATGAGGAAGAAGAGCAGCAGTTGGTTGCCACAGCGCATGAGTTCTCAAAAATGTTTCGAGACGAATATACTTTGTTTCTAGACAAAGAGGATGGGCCTAGGGAAGGGTGGTACATAGATAGTGGTGCCACATGTCATATGACAGGTGAAAGACTTTCCCTTTAGAATTTTACAGCACAAGACTCAGGTTGTGTGAAGTGTGGTGTGCACTCTAGCATGGTGGAAGTCCGAGGAAAAAGGGTGGTATCACTACAAATAGAATCAGGCAGGATTCTAAGAGTGCCAAGGGTACTTTATGTACCAGGTATGAGAGTTAGTGTACTCTCAATCTCAACCTTGGAGTATCAAGGCTACAATGTCTGCGTCTTTGGTTATGGTGTGCATATTTGCTCTGTTAGAGGTCAGGCACCAGGACCACCTGTGATGATAGGCATCAGTGAGGATCATCTGTACAAGCTGTGGGGACAACCTATCTACAACTTCAAGGATGAAAGTGACGAGACAGTTGTATCACACTTAAGAGAGCAGGAAGCTATCCTCAACAGGCCCACTTGGTGGGACTGGACTCAGTTGGAGGAGTGGGGATACTCAGATGATCTTAGTATAGGTGCCAATAGGAGCTACAGAGCAGGACAGATTGAGTATCCAGACTTAGAAGGGATGGGTCTCTCAAATTCGGAGGAAGATACTCGCAGTGATGTGGACCATGGAGGAGGCAGCTCCAATGGTAGTACCTCCCTCGCTAAGAGAGAGTGTTAGATTATGTAGCTCAGGCGGGTACTTCCACACTAGGGGTGTCTAATAGTGTGGAAGGGGCCCACTTTATGACTAGAGAACACTATATTGGTGGGGATAACTTAGTCAACATGAGATTAAGCCACAATCGTTGGATGTGACTTAAGTTGTCTCAATGCTTGATTAAGTCCCCACCATCAGATCTAGATCTAGGGAAGAAGATCTAAGGGCCAGAAATGCATGAGAGAGAGGCTAGGGTTATAATATACGGTATACCTAGAGAACCTCATTTCTCATCTCATCTTAAGAGAGAAGCTAGTCGACTAAGAGAGAGAGGCTCTTCCAAGGAGATCGTGTGGCTGGTTGAGGCAAACCAGAGAAAAGGGTTGAGCAGGGTCAAGAGAGAAGTCGAGTAAGGGCATCAGAGAGGCCAAGTAAGGGCAAGAAGAAGCCAAGTTGAGGCAAGCAAGGGTAGATTGGGGCTGAGAAAGAGCCCAAGAAGATTCCCTAGGAAAACATCACAACAACCCGCAGTAAGCATCATAGAAGCCGTACGATTTGTACGGATTAAGGCTGAAAGAGGGTCGTACTTGCAGAAGATTAAAGGAGAAGGGTCGTATCAGTTTGTTTGAGAGCAAGAGAGGTGAAGATATGTTGGAATCAAGCTCAAAGTGACCACCTACAGCCAGAAAAGAAGAACCCAAGCTATACTACAAGTTTCGTACAGTCGTATGGATGCCCAGTAAAATAAACCCAAATCTGTACAAATTCATACAGACTGTACGTCCTTCATTTTGAACAGAATAGTTGGTTTTTTGTATGTATTTCAGACTAAAGCTTTGAATAAGGTTTTGCCCAGAGGATTGGGATTTCCAAACATTGACTTTGATAATCTTTTGTGTGGTTGTTGATGTTATTATTATGTTAATGGATATTGGATAAAATGTGTGTTTTCAGTCAACTGATTCGGGTCTGATAATTACAGTGTTTGCATATGGGTTTATGCTATTTTTGTTTTACACAAAAGTGAAATTTAAATATTATTATTTGGTTTAAGTGGTAAGATAAGGGTTGTTGACCCCTTATCTTATGTTTTACCCTTTGAATGTGGAAAAACTATGTTTTAGAGTTTTTGTATAAATAGAGATCATGTGAATCTCATTTCATAACATAACTCTCCCATTGTGAGAAGTACTTGGCTGAAATTTTCGCTATTCTTGGGCATTATGGTGTTTCTCTCTTGTGCAAATGTTTTATGGTGCTATCTTTTGGTGAATGGATGAGGAGGAGTGATGCACACCTCTTGGATGCTTGTTCTCTTGATCTTGAATGGTGATATTGCTTGGTGAAACTAGGGTTTGATATCTCTCTCTTGGAATTGGTAAGGAAAAATCTGCATTGTTAGTTATTTCTTGCTCTTTCTTGGTTATGGTTGTTTGAAACCCTAGGAGGAGTATGTTGGATACACCCTCCATTAAGCTTCATCTAATTTGCTAAAGTTTACAAGTTATTTTGCAAGGGTTGCTAGGAGGAATACAAGTGTGTATACCCTCTTAGATTTACCCTAAGTTTGATTGGCATACCCTAGGAAGTAAAAGGGCTTACACCCCTAGGGTCTTTGTTGATCTAACTCTTTATTCTAAGACTCCATCCACCCAATTTTAAAGGCACTAATCTGAATATTTTGCATTGGAGAAATAAAATAGTGCATTGGGAAACGTGAATTTTGTCATTTCAACTTTCTAAAATTGGGGTTTTGTTCCTTGTGCCTAGAGCATCTCTTAGCCACTAGGGATTCCCCTCTAAAGGGGTATTGCTTGCTATTGTTATAAACTTTCATCTTCAGCCATTAGGGCTGCAGAAACCCTAATCAAACTTTCTCCAATAACTCTCAATTCAACCGTTGAAAAAAAAATTGCCCACATAATCTAGTGATCATAGCGCATCTTTTGGTAGATTTTTGGCAAGTTTTAATGGTTCACCCTCTTGTTGTGATAACTTGTTTGTTACAGCCATAAGGCTGATTATTATCTCTGCAAAAAGTGTTTACTACATCCTTACCTTTTGTGCTAGTATCTTGCTCCTTTAATCTTGAGTTTCACTAGTGTTTTACTAGTTTATCTCTTGCATCATTTACTTGATCTCTAGCACTTGTTTTAGCAGCTAATTGTGCCATTTCATTGCTGATTTATATTGTTACTAACTGCTGCAATTAGGGACAGCAAGTTTAATTTGTTTTTCCATCATATACTTGGGCTTGTATCATTGCTTTCCTTGAGTCTCGGGCAAGTACAATCAACATTTGCAAGGTATACTACTTCTTGGCAACCTTTGGCTACCACCAAGACCTTATTCAAGCCCTTCTCCACACATAAAAACTTGACCTATAGGGGCATCCATTCATATATCACACTTTCCATCTCATTCCCCCCTAGGTTCACCGAGATTCCCCCCTTGAGGTAATCACTTCACCTCTAAATTGACGAGAACACCTATCTAAGGTGACAGTGGGTAGGTGCTCTCTTAGTTGTTGTCACTTTGTGTTTTGGGTCAGGCTTTGCCCAACCTACAACTTGTGCGATAACAAGGTGCACCACCAAAGGACTATAATATGATAAAACCTCATCAAACCTTAGAAAAGGAATAATCACCAAAGATGTATGTGGTACCCTCCCACTCTAACTCAAACTTAAAAAATTACATCAATGAGGGTACTACATCATCAAACACATTCCACGTAGGTGATGTCCAGCAAATGTTACAAATGTTAAGTCATATCACCTAGGGAAATCCTACCAATGAAAAGTTCACTCCTACAACACATCCATCATCCAACCACATCAACATCATAAGAGAAGGGGACAATAGAAATGCTAACCCATCCAATCATCAAGTATGTCCCCACCACACATCGACACAAGAACCATGTATAACACCCCGTCCTAGTGACAAACCACCATCATCACATCAACACACTATGCAAAAGTCACTAGAAAACTTCAGCGATATCATGAAACATATACCTCCTAACATCATCTTCTAACCCCTTGGGGGGCTAGGCCCTGTTATCGCACAGTTTGTAGCTAGGAAAAAGGTTATAAGATTGAAGGCCAAACTAGCATAACAGAAACCTATCCCACCCAATGTCAGCACGATGGGGAGGTTCTTTCTCTTTAGGGAGGTTAGGCCCAGGGGAGACGTCCCCGGTGACCTGTGGTTTTGAAGAGGCAAAAGGCTAATAAGACCAAGATAAGGTTTTCCCCCTTCACAAGTCACCACCCAAACAAAAAGTCCCAGCTAAACAGCCAATAATAAAGTAAATCCCCAGTGAAGAACACCTGCATGGAACAAGACAACAGCAAACAGATATATGCAAGCTATATTTCAATGGGTTAGTACTTCATAAGACTATCTGATGAACTTATAAGCAATTTGAATATAAATATTGACAGAGTCAATGTTTATCAATAGCAATAAGAATCATATCACTTCATCAATAATTATTAAAATGATGTGGCATTCAATGTAATAAACCAACACTTCAATTAACTTGTGCCTAAATCACCATTCAATTGCTCAAAAGACAAAACATTGCTGCAATAAAGATGTAATAACCAATGATGACGTCAGCAACTAGGGTTAGTAGATTAATCTAGGCTAGGGTTAGTGTAGTTAGGGATTGAGATCCAAAGAGTTTTGAGAGTTGTTTGATCGGTTTCACTTCAACGCTGGAGGACTTTAGATCAATGCCTTTAAGGTAAAATGGAGTCAATTTAGTGGAGGACGCAAGGGTTGCAGGAGGACGGCTAAGGACTAGAGGGAAAAGTTCTGAAGTGTTGCTATGGCAGGGCCAGAGATTCAGAACCCTAGGGGAGAGAGGCTCACTCCGGTGTTGCTATAGCAAGGCCTCGTGCTCTCTCCTCCTTCCTTAGGTCAACTTGGCAAAACGGCTAGCTGAAGAATGAAGCATCAAGACAAGAGAGTTGATGAGGGAGAGTGTTGCTACAGCAAGGCTCTTTCATTAAACCCTAGAAGAAAAACGACCCTAAGTGTAGATAACCTAGGCCTGGGACGTCTCCTCCTTCTTGAGCTCTAAATAGCACGGCTAGCAAAGGGGAAGAGGAAATAGGAGTGTAGCTACGGCTAGGCTCTTTCTTTCCTCAACAATGGCTGAAAGTTTCTCTATCAGCGGGCATGAGAAAATGACCTACTTGTGTGCTTGTCCCCTAGGGTTTTTGTTCAGCAAAGATCATAAATACATGCAAGAAATTAAACTACAACCATTCATTCAAGAAGTTTTGCAGAAAAATACTTACAATTCACCAAGAAATAACCATGCAAACCCTAGTTGTAACACCTTCCTTCAAGAGAAACACCATAGAATGCCAAAAATGTCTTCCTT
>SNQJ01S0087177.1:42368-53017 GCA_010110895.2 Picea sitchensis | reverse complement strand
TGAGTATCATTTCCAGGTCGTCGATGTCACAAGCGGGAGTGCTTGAGGCATTGTATCCATCTTCATTCAGAATAGCATTAATGAAATAATCTTTTAAACCAACAACCAATAGATGTTCTACAAAAATACCACTAGGGTCGAACCCTTTTACTTTTTCAACATATTTTAAATTGAGGTTGTGGAAGTGGCCCATGAATTCATCAATACTGCTCATATTTTTTAATATGAAATCCCCAACTTTCCAAGGAAGAGGTATGAATTTATTTTTTCTCTTTTCATGGAAAAAATACAACTAGTAGTTGTACTTCCTTGCTATTTCAACAACAAACATTTTGTCAGATATAGAATAAACACAGAGATAGGAAGAATAACACAAATATCCAGTGAACAATATCTTCTATTAAATAATGAAATAGGTTGACACTGTAAAACTGCAAAGCTGAAACTTGCTCAAATGGTGGTAGTATCTCTGAGAAGATATGTGGCTGCTACACACATCCGTCTGAGCATAATGGATTACAATGAGGCTCCATAGGCCCATAATTCTTCTGATCACATAAAAACTAAAATAAAATGATCTGCATGCATAAGATAACTTTGACAGAGTAGTACATGGGTAGCTCAAATGGAGATAATGATAGATCAACCTCAAATACTTTATATTCAGAAAAAACTGGGTTACAAAGTACAGTTGAGATTGTTCCCAAAATAACTCTCTTGGAATTTCTAAAAATTATATAGTTCAATACATATTCTCTAAAATTAAAATGTGTTTGTCATAATGATTAGGATTGGGGCTCCCGTGGACCATAAAGAAAATATGTATAAGAATTAATGTCACAGAAAGAAGAAATTTGGTGGCGGAAGGCAACAAGACCTAGTAAGAAGAAAAAGGAAATTATCAGTCTTCGGTTAAACCTTTCTATTTAAAGAGCTGGAGTAACTGGATGAAGAGCTTGATAAAGACAGAAAGATGTGATCAATATGAACTTACTATGATGGTATCTCATGATTTGTCACTTTCTTGATGATGTCCTTTTATGGATTTCCTCGGCGGTTACAGGAACAGTCTCAACCTTCCTTTTCCCTTCATCGACACGTTTATCAACAACTTTTTAAAACCACTCATCGATGTATCTCTTCATTGGCGCCAGGTTGATTTCATGCCATATTTTTATATTTAAGAGCTCTCCTTCCAAGTCCCTTAGATCAATAGAAATTTTCTGCAAAGCTTCTTCAATATCTTGTTTTTTAATCGAATAATCAACTAGCCAGTTTTGCATGTCATCTTCACTATACTCAAGAATGCCATAGAATTTTTCAAATGACAACCCTTTAAATATCTCAACTTGTTCATCAAATGATTTCTTGGTAAAAAAATGAGTTGAGTATCAATTTGGGCTCTTGTACCTCATTCATGTTGCCAGCTAGATCTATCTCAGTTAGCTTCTTGAATAATTCTTCTCTTTTGGTTATGGCCTGGTTGCATGCTTGAACAATATATTTAGGTTTTTAACCTTTTCTGTCTAGCATGAATTTATTTGTTTTAACTGGTTTGGAGAAAGGAGATCCTCCTTGCTTCTTCTCAACTCAGTCATATTGGTAAATTTAAAACCAAATGATACAACTGCATCAAGGTAGAAACCTTCCTCGTTTTTCAAGTATGTCTGCATATATTCATGAAAAGCGTGTGCTCTTGTTCCAAAAGAGACCATTCTCTTTGATATATCACAAGAATCTATTATTAATTCCATTCTTTTCTTGATATTCTTCTCCACATAGCCCCTGGCTGATGTGAGGAAGCTTGTCGATCCTTTTAATTTTGTTGTAGGTGTGTTAGGCCTAACCATTGCTAAAGGACTTGCAAGTATTGAAAGAGGCATTAAAGCTTCCTCCAATTCTTTGACTCGTTCCTTTAACCTAAATTTTGTTTCTTCAAGGCCTCCAATAGAATTATCTAGAGCATCTCTAGTTGCTCGGTGTATTTGAGAAAATTGGGAAATCTGCATGTTCCGTAGGTTAATCTCTGAACGAGATTTCCCCTTTTTTATTCTTTACATATCTTTTCTCAATAATCAAATATTTGGACTCATTGTAAAAAACAATGCTCTGAAATACAAAAGATTCCTCTTCTTCGAAGTTCTCGGTCTCAATTATTTTCACCTGAGGGTTATGGTGAGTAGTGTTCACTTGTTGGTCGACATTAGGGAACACTTTTTTTATGTCAATTTCGAGTTCCATATCCTCAAGGGAGAGGTCGTGGATGTCTCTTTGTCCTCGATGTCCCTCCTCTTCTTGCACAATGTTTTTTCTTTTCTTCCTCAAGGGAAGTTTATGAGAACTTTCAATTTTTCTGAAAGGAGGGTTCTGATCTCCTCCTCCGCCCGAAGCAATGTGGGTTACTTTCTTACTTTTGTGGTCATGGAGCGCTTCTCCGAGATGTTTTACTCTTTGGCGTGACAGTCGAGGATTGGACACTTTTCTCACTTGGACCTTTTTCTCTCTTCTTGTTCGACTCATTGGTGTCGAGTATCATTTCCAGGTCACCGATGTCACGAGTGGGAGTGCCTGAGGCATTTTCTCTGTCTTCATTCAGAATAACATCAATGAAAGAACTGTTGAAACCAACAACCAATAGATGTTCTACAAAAATACCACTAGGGTCAAACCCTTTTACTTTTTTAGCATATGATAAATTGAGGTCGTGGAAGTGGCCTACGAATTCATCAATCTTTCTCATATTTCTGAATATGAAATCCCCAACTTTCCAAAGCAGAGGTATGGATTGTTTTTTTCTCTTTTCATGGAAAAATGCAACCAATAGTTGTACTGACTTGATATTTCAACAACAAACATTTTGTCAGATATATGGCATGGAAGTAAGGAAGGATTTTCCTTGGATCCAAAAATCCTTATAACTTTATAATTTTCCATTTGTTCTAGTGTCCCCTTCCTATCCAATAACTTAATTGCTTGGTTAGACATCTGGGGAGCGTCCTTTCCAAACAACAATTCTTTAAAAATTGAGACAAAATCATTAAAAATTTCATAAAAGTGTTGGGAGGCCTTGTGCCTCCATAATGTTTGATACCAGAAGGTTACTGAGTTGAATTCACATTTTAACTTCTTGCACATATATAATCTCGAGAAATGAAAGCAATGTGCTATCGCGAAAACCAAATAAGATGACATAAATAATTTCTTCTCCTTCTTGTATTGTGACAATTGGGAATATATTTCAATGGAAATCGTCTTACCCCAATCAAAGATGGCATGTTCTTTGACCGTAAAATATAGAATG
Organism: Picea sitchensis; assembly: GCA_010110895.2. Lineage (NCBI taxonomy): Eukaryota > Viridiplantae > Streptophyta > Pinopsida > Pinales > Pinaceae > Picea > Picea sitchensis. Next base: position 49,716 of record SNQJ01S0087177.1, on the reverse strand, counting down.
TAAAGAATCATCCGAGAGATGTTGGTTGTGTTTTCTTGTCTTGTTATCCTCGTAAAAATACATGTAATTTCCCAGAAGTGATTTTTAAATGAGCCAACCTGCAATCTTTTGATGTCCTTGGGGACGACCCCTGGTTTCTCTAGGAATTCAGGTAAAAATTCCATTCCATTTTCATGATTTTTTAAGAACTCCCTGCAATCTTCACCTTTGAAGGTGAGTGTTGGCTCTGGAAGTCTCAAAATCTTACGAAATACATGAGGTGACATAGAGATAGTGAAATGGTCCCACAACTAAATGATCCGCTGGCTTGTAATATATATCTTAGAGCACCAGGCAACCAACTCCTTACAATCAAAGACTTTCGGGACACAACCTGCTCACGCAATTCCAAACGTCCAGATTACTTCCTTCTATGAAGAAGGGGATGAATAATAGGAATATGCCCTGGACCACTGAAAACTCTGATCCTCGCACTCAAAAATATTGAATGTATCTCCATATAATTGTTGTCGATTTGTTGCCATAATTCGACGAGGACATTCCCTTGATCCAAATTATGTTAAAAAATGAACGTTGGAGGGGATAATATAATCCTCCATAAATCCTTTTTTAATGTGTTTTAATAGGATATCTCCGCAATCCTTTCGCTTATTAATGACCATCCTTTCGAACCTATATGGTAAGTTATTAGTATTAAAAGCATAGTAAATGTGCATTAGGAAGGGCATGAGGGTGGTGGGGATGGACGAGAGAAAAATGTGATTTGAGACTTTTCGTGAAACCAAGAACCCATGAACCCACGAGTCTGTGATGGTATGAGGTGTGAAATTGGCTAAGTATGGAATGGCATGGTGGTCAGATGGAATCATGTAGGTGGAATGAAAATTTGGAAGTTCAGAACATCTAGGGATCAAAATGTATATCACGAAACGTTTGAGTACAATGTGACTATCGCAGAACATGGGAGCATGAAAGGTCGAACTCGCTAACCCGGGAACCCGCTATTGTAGAATCAACTAAGTATGGGACATCATGGCGGTCGGTCGGACTCGTGATGTGAAGTTATAGACGAAGATGAGAAACTGTAAGTCCACCAACACGGGAACCCGCAGTTAAAAAATACGACTAAGTGTACAACTAGAAAGGGATAGTAAGAGGAAAGAAGAAAAGGGAAAATGAGGTAAGTGTAGAAGAGGGAAATGAAAGGGAGAAAATGATTCGGGATAATAGAAAAGGGGAGGGAATTTTCAGAACCAAGAAATGACATCAAAAACAGGCTCCAATTGTGGAATGATGACTCCTTTTGGGTTGTCAAGAATCCATAATCTCTCGTGACCAGGTGCTTCCGCCCATTGGGTTATGGAGTCAGATTAAGAACATACAAAATAGAAATAAAATTATGTACAAGGAGAATGAAAAGTGTTAGGAGAAGAAACCTTTCAGATGTTTCTCATTGACATACAACATTAACCTTTTTCCTTTCATGTCTTGGAGCATATATGAGTTAAATCCCAATATATTTTCGATGATATAGGGTCCGATCCATAATTCTTCAAACTTTGTGTGCATGGATGGCTTTTCCTTGTCTTTGTTCCAAAGAAGTACCAATTCTCCCTTCTCAAAGTTCTTCATAGTTGTGCTTTGATCAAAATATTTTTTGATGACCTGCTGCCTCTAAGAATTAATATTCAGGGATTTTCGTCATTCCTCTTCCAGCTTCAACAATTGATTGATCCTTTTATGGACAGGCGAAGTGTCTTCCGTATCTTCAGTATTAACCACAGTGATCAATGCATTAAGCTCAAGGTTAATTGGCATTATTTCCTCTTTCCCATAAACCAATAGATACAGATACATCCTGGTACTATTGTTCAGGGTTGTCATCCTTGCTTGTAATGCTTCTGTTAGCTTCAGATGCCAATTCCTCTAGTTTCTATCAACAATTTTATTCAATATCTACACAAGTGTTTTGTCCGTGGATTCGACAAGGCTATTTTTTTGTGGATAATAATTCGAAGACTGACCCATGATGATCCCATATTGTATGCAAAACTCTGTGAATTTTGACCCAATGAAGATTGAACCATTGTTTGTGATAAATTTATCAGGGACACCAAACCTCGACAGAATGTTGTCCTTGAGGAATCCAATCAATTCTTCAGTGTCAACCTTCTTCAACGCCACCGCTTCTGGCTATTTTGTGAAATAATCGGTAGCTTTTAGAATGTACATGTGCTCTATTGGCCCTCAACCAAGTTTTGGAGAACTATTGGCCCTTGACCAAGTTTTGAGGATTCTTGGTCATGTTTGACATAATTTTGGGACTTCGACAGGATGTCGAAGGTGGAGCACAAGATGAAGCAGAGATCATGGGATCTCGACCCCTTTTATGGCCTTTTTTGGGATTTGGGATTATGTAACGAGTATGGGGATGTCGACCCATGGGTTTACCCATGTTTAGGCCTATTTTGTAAACTATAAATATATGTCTAGGCAATGTAAGAGATAACAATTGCAAATTGTGCTAAGTACTAAGGAAGAGCATATTTGTGTGATATTGGGATAAGTGCTAAGTATGGATTGTAGATGCTTCATGCATACTGTGTGAGACTTGCAAAGCTAAGTGAAAGTGGTTGTAACAGACTGTGGAAGGATTTGTGTTGTAACGCAAGGAAGGAGGATCTAGCGAGGTGTGAAAATCTCCTGTCCTCTGTGGAGTGTAACTTGGCTGGTTTGTGCCTGTAAGAAGCTAATAAAGAAGACAAAGAGTTGGTGGATGTAGCTCCAGGGTGGGGGTGAACCACATACATGCTGTGTTGCTCTACTTTGTGCAATGTGTTGATGTGATTATATGTTAATGTGCTTAGTTCTTTAATATAGATGAATGATCTGTCAATGCTTAGTGCTTAATAATATGGATGCATGTTATATCTGAATTATATACATGTTCTTAGTGCTTGAATCTACTATATATTATATGTTCCGTCATGCTAAGTGTCGTTAGATTCTAGATCCGGTTGAATACTATGTTGTGCTATAATTAGGGTTGACTACGCTGTAAATGAGACTGAATATTGATAAATATAACTATTGAGTGCTTTGTTAAGTGATTAGAATCATAGTTCTGTGTCCCAGCTAAGGTTGCAGACACTGGAGTCCTGCAACCACCCCTGCCTCTACCTCGAGTGAGACTTCATCTGCTTCGTAGCTGTTGTCGAAAGGGCCAGTAGTTAGGGTTTTGTTAGTGCATTTTTGTAGCATTGAACCTGGGTCTACGCCTATGCCAACAAATGTTTTCGTTGCCGGGAATTGAACCCAAGACTCTCGGGTGAGAGTCGAGTATCCTAACCAAAATGGCATAGTGCTCCTCACCTGTCAGTTAATTGCAGGAAAGTTAGTAAGGAAGAACATACCTATGCAGGTCACAAACTTTGTTGTTGACCTCACAGGAAAGTTCGTAGAAGGTTTACAGATGAACTCGATGAAGTACCTGCTGAATCAACTGGAGCTATACTGTCGTGAAGCACAAGATCAGGGCTACAATTTCCACTTCAGCTGGATCCTGATCCTTATCACCTTTCTTGCATGGGAGATGCTGGAAGGTGCGACCTTCCCAGATATTCAACCGTTCGAACCGCTTGCTGCGAAGTTTGCCACACTATGGTACTCAAGTGATATGAACAACAAGTGATATGAACAAACAGTGGCAGTCAAACACTGTTTTTGACACCTAATACCTTCAACTGAAGAGATCCATAGAAGCATAACCTCGCATGACTCCGAACACCTTACAAAGATTCCGACCTATGATGAAGTTCTACGCAGACTGACACTTCATCTACCTCATAGCGCGAGCCGATGAACATAAGGAGCAACTACAGTCATACTACAATCTCATGGAAGAGGATATTGAGGAGATCACTAAGGATTGGTTGGTAGACCTCCTTATTCTAGCAGACCCTATAGAGATGTCTAACCCCGACAGCCCAGAAACCGTGCATGATACAACCGAACCCAACAAAATGAAGAAGACTAAATAGGTCCAATACCTAAGAAGCACCTCAGGAAAGACTACTTCAGTATCACCTGATCGAGGGGGTCAGAAGGAAGAAATAAATGGCACAGGAGCTGAACAGAAGCAAGTTGAAGTAACACCGCCGAGATATGAGATCGATCCCCTAAAGAAGAGGAAGGTTTCTCCCCCGAAACCTTCTTCCTAGAAGAAATCGAGAGCCACTGTGACCAATATGAAGACCATGCTTACTACTGATGACTTTGAATTCATCATAGCAGCCCTCAACGACGCTTCACTGGAAATAATGGAGAAACAAGAAGCTAATCAGGAGGAAATGTATGACAGAATTAAGGTTGAGTTCTGAGGGGTACAATAGGCCCTTCAGTCCAGTTGCATAGTTTCCATTGTGCCCCTTTCATCAGGAGAACCAGAGTTGAGGGATGAACCAACCCAACTCTGTCGATTAGCTGATGCGGTCGAAGATCATATTCATTGTGCACAAGAAGAATTAGAACAAGATACCCAGACCTTGAAGTAAGTACAAGGAGACATTGTAGAAAAACGAAGAATTGCAGAACAGGAGAAGGTTTCTCTCCAGGCCAAGTTTGAAGCGGAGAAAGCACAGATGAAGTAAGAGAAAGAACAGTTTCTCGTAGAGAAGATCGAAGTAAAAGAAATAGTAAATAGAGACCTCCTCTCCATGACAGGCTTAGAGCTACAAGTTGAAGACCGAGTCATGCATCAAGTAGAGTAGCTCACAGAAGCTGTCCAGCAGCTACAACAATGAATAATATATTTAGAGCTCTGCATTGTACATGACACCCCACATGATGTAAGGGACCAAAGGGAAGCAACTGCTCAAAGGGTAGTTGAAAGAATAAAAGTCCTTTCCCTGGAATGCAAGAAACTGAGTGATCACAGTGCCCAAATGTATGAACAAATTACTGAGGATCCAAAATTGAAGGCACTAGAGTCACAACTCCAGGAAGCGAAGTATCAAGAAGAGATAATATAGGCGCAGTTGAAGCCCCTGTCAGTTGTGGAAAGAATGAAGTGATCCCAAGAGCAACGCACTGCCAAAAAACAGGTCCATACTTTCCAGAGCAGAGTTATGGAAGTAACTCAAAGGCTCCAACTTGTACAGGACGAGGCTTGCCAACTGTTCACAAAAATCAAAGGCCGAGGAACGGAACTAGAGCAAGTTATCACTGCAGCTGAACAATGCCTTGAAGGACCTGTCAATGAAGTAGTCATACAAGATTTCACTGAACAGGAGGTTGTAGCACAACAACAAGTCGAAGAAGCTCGAGCCAAGATTAAGGATTTTGAAGTAGAACTAGTCAGATCAAAGTGACTCAGAATGAGTCACAAGTGATTTTATGGGGCATGTTGTCCCTTGACAAAGTTTTGAGGATTCTTGGTCATGTTTGACCTATTTTTGGGACTTCGACAAGCTGTTGAAGGTGGAGTGCACGATGAAGCACGGATCGTGGGATCTCAGCCCCTTTTAGGGCCCTTTTTGGGATTTGGGATTATGTAACAGGTATGGGGATGTCGGCCCATGATTTTACCCATGTTTAGGCCTATTTTGTAAAGTATAAATAGATTTCTAAGCAACGTAAGAGATAACAGTTGCAAATTGTGCTAAGTGCTAAGGAAGAGCATATGTCACACACCCACTACACCAACCTAGATTTTTCATCTTTTTTATTTGAGGGACAGAATCCCTGAATTTCTATGGGGCCTAGCGTAGACCATTCCTTCCCTTATCCTCCTCCAAGCGACCACCACCTGGCCTTAGCGCAAACGCCTTTCGTAACTCGCGGGTTGGAGAGTCAAGGCTCTCGAATCCTCTTTCTCCAAATGCTGATACCCGAAATGCGATACGGGTATGGCTCTCTCCTCACTGGCGCCTGCTACATATAACCATAGGCCAGGATAAACACTAGCACTACTCGCAACTCGTGACTTCGCTAGTTGGAGTGTTGAGATCTTGTGCTCCTCCTTTGCGAATCCCCGAGACGCGAGAGGTCAACGTTACGTGGCTCTGCCAAGGGACGCATACACGCCACTTGTCTCCTCTGATGTACTATGCTTATGAGCTGTGTCGTTGCTGCCCATTGCATGAGATCTCGGCTCTTGATGTTTCACGACCTTAGCAAACAAGGTGAAACTTCTTCATCCTATGAAACCCTGAACCATGATAAGTCAACAATGGGTTGACTCTTTCCCAGGTGACATGTGTCCACCACCTGTCAACCGCTCCCACCTTTATCTGGGCACTTGTTGTTATGCCACCTATCAACCACGTGGTCCCCACCTAATGAATGTGCCACATGTTTGCATGAGCCCTCGATGCTTGGCACTTCACGACTTCTGCAGTTGAAAAGATATTCTTTCAACCTTTGAACCCCGATACGCGATACCATGCGGAGGTTCTAATCCAACGGTTCTCCCTTGGCTTGGATCCAATGACCATGATCACGTCGTGATTTCGTGAATCATGAGTTCGTGCAGTCCTACCCTTGACCACTCCAAGTCGTGAGTCAGTGAAATGCTACCCGACTGCCACGTGTCTTGTGTCGATGGACAGTTCCGAATTCTTCGAGACTTTCAGGACGTTGTCGAGTCCACTCTCCTACCTATGCAAAGGTTAAGATCGACGGTCAATAGAGCTCCGACAGATCCTTGGATCTACGGTCCTGGATCCCATCNGGTGTTAACGCCTGCGCTCCTCCTCTAGATCCATCGTTCATGACAGATCTGGGGTATTTTCGAAAGGATTCTGACCGTTCGTCTACCAAAGGATGGGGTATTCTCTTTCGATAATCGGACTCGTTATCCTTTTTGAGATTGAATCACGAAATTCAACCTCTCGGAGCTTCAAACTCCCACAACTCCGAGACCTTAGAGAGCTACTCTTTCCTGCATAAGGTTTCCAGACCCGGATCGCATGAACCTTCAGACGGTTCTTGGGAAATTGTCTCTGATCTTAGTCAAATATCTGGGTAAAGGTTCGGTATGGTTCCAAGGTTTATGGGGTAATTCCCAGGGAAGACTACTCTCAAGGAGCCTTCCTATAATATTACGAGAATCAAGAAAACAAGATGATTCTCGGTGGAGCGAACTCATGCCCCAAACTTAATCATTTGTATAGAAACCAACTATGGCATGTAAGTATACACATGCATCCATTATTTCCAGTCTAAAACACCAGGCAATCATTCCACCCATAAATCATTATGGCCATATAAACATGAGCATGTATTCATGATATTCAATTCAAAATACAAGGCATAAAACACTTATCAGATCCACCAGGCCTGATGCAAC
>SNQJ01S0087177.1:25927-39673 GCA_010110895.2 Picea sitchensis | reverse complement strand
ACAAGAAGTAGCTCGTAGTCGAGTGAAAGCCTTTTTTTAGTTTTATGTCAAAAGATCTTAGAAGGAAATTTTGAAACGTTGGTTAAAGTAAATTCTTTTTGAAGAAGTAGTTTTGTTTTAAGCACTTTGCATGTTCTTCTTTTCGTTGCTATAAAACATCACTGGTTTCATTATCATCTCCTATGAATTTAAAAACAACCACTAAAATAAACGTTTAAATAAAATCTTTTAGAATTTATGTTTTGTAGGGTACACCAACAAGTCTAGGACTAGAGCCTTGATTTAGGTTGGAGAGGAATCTCTTCAAGGCTACCAAACAAAAACATAAGAGTCTGAGCTAGGGAGTTTTCAAAGTCCATTTGCCGTGAAAGTTGTATGGGATTCCCCTCTAACACAGGGGATAAACACAAGGTCGTGTGCGGAAAGGTAGCAAAGATAACCCGTCGAAAACCGGACCAAGCATAGTGGGGAACACATATAGAGGGCTTGTCCTGTGATTCCATCGTTAGCACATGCCATGGAGCTTCGTGGGTCTCGAATCCATTCGAGGTCCTCATTTTTCTTCCAGAACACTTTCTCTCGATACCTTGGACATGTTTCAATATTGATACCCTACTCATTGCGGTCCACCCGACTATCGACTATACCCGCCTGGCAACTGTTCGTGAGTTAACAACCTAGTTGCCTATCATTCTAGTGACTTACATAGGTGACTATGGGGGTATACCACGGAACCTAGGATAGACATCAAGACACACTTTGCAGAGTATACCCAGAGGGTTCTTCCTTATTCGAGTTTCACTTGCACTGGTAACTTGCTCTAGTGTTGGTTGTTGTAACTGTTCTTCCAACTAGCTAGTGACTGCCTGTTTTATCCCATAGGAATTTTTTGATAGAGTGTGTTGGTTTCTCCATCAGTTAGAAAGGCCTTAGTGTGTCTCTGATCTTATCACACAGTGGAGGATCAGGAGCTCCGCTGGTCGCGAAGGCTTCTTGGCCTACCACAAGTCGATCTGGAGCCACCCCCACCATCGCTAAGGCAGAAGGTAGACCAACAAGGGTCATTTAAAGAAACTGGGACACGGGTAACTGTGTCTAACCCAACTTCGAGAGAAGAACAACTCATCCCAAAGGAACCAATCATTACTAACCTTGGATCACAAGATCTTGGTCCTAACAACCCTCCGATTACAGATCTTTTGGTGCTCGTTGTCGTACAGGTCTATCCTTACGATCATTTGGAAGTATCCCAAGCAAAGATGGAACCAAATCCCACAACTTCTTCAGGGAATTCTCATATTCCCTCTATGACTGTCACAAATAGGGGTGTTCCACCTCCTAACCAACCGTCGCCAGTACGGGCCACTACGGTCTCGACTGCCTCTACTGTGGGCAATGGTTCGCTCCCATATTTGACGGCGATCACTGCTCCATTGTCTCAGAGTACAACAGGCCCTTCGTTCACATACGAAATGCCTAGCTTCAATCCAAATGCTTTCCTTTTTCACTCCACTCAACCAACTCTAAGTCTAGGGGCAAGGAGGTCAAACACTCCTCTGTAAGGATCCATGGGGGGAATTCCAGATCCTTATAATGATTTCCCTTACGGAGGGGGTCACATACCTCCTTCATTCCCTTCACTCAGCAGTGCTCACCAGTAATCCGTCGGGCCAAGAACGAACTATGGTTTGTATGGAGTCAGTAGTCAAGGACTGCTTTCTAATAGTCAGTCGGTAGGTTCGATACTATTCTCTTTGTTCAATGCATTTGCTAACAATGCTTTCTTGTCCGCTGCTTTCCCCACTGGGGGTAACCTTTGTTATGGACAACTGAATCCTATGCAAGGTATTATTCCTACACAGGGGGAAAACCTAGGAATCCCTTCCCCCCAAGGACCTTGGAATCCTTGGAAAGGATCAGCTTCCTCGTCATGTATGCTGACAGGGGGCAACCCCTTCCAAAATCATTGGAACCCCGGACAAGGTTCATCACCTATGCCCATCGGGTCAGCAGGGGGCATCCCCTCTCAAAATCCTTGGGCCGCAATGCAAGCCCAACCTCCTTTTTCCTTCTACGAAAGTCATCTGACGATGCCTCAACAAGCACATAATCCGTACGCTGGTCCTGGACAAATTTTTTACCAGAATCCTGGCTAGCAGCCAAACTTTTCCTAGCAACCTAGTGCCAGTCAAAATCCAGGTCCCTTTTTCCACGGTCATAATCAACAGCCCAAACTATCATTCTTGTCAACTTTGCACTTGCCTGACTTGATGAGGTTGTTGAATGACCCCATCTGTCATGTTCCGCGTTGGCCTCCTATGCCGACCAAGTTGCCTTTGGACATTCCAAAGTTTGAAGCCAAACCTAATGAAGATCAAGGCGATCATGTGACTCATTTTCATCTTTGGTTCTCATCTAACTCATTGAAATATGACTCCGTCCAGTTGTGCTTGTTTCAACGCACTCTCATAGGGAGTGCTGTGAAATGGTACATTAAACTCAACCGCTCACGATACTCCTCCTTCGATGAATTGGCAATGGCTTTCTTAAAACATTTCCAATTACCTGTGAGATACGATGCCGACACCGAATTGTTGGCCAACTTTGAGCAGAAAAAGGTGGTCCATATCTCCGATCACATCTGAGAATGGGGACGTCGGAAGAGTTTGATAAAAGTACCAGTCCCACCAACATTGTTTCTTGAGTGGTTCCCTAAGTCTTTGGTACCCTAGTTATCCAAAGATGTAGAGACATCAGGAGTCTTTTTTGAAGAAGATACGATAATGAGAGCTCAACAACTTGGGCTGATTTACTCGCAATCTGACCTACTTTATGAAATCTTGCCAGATGCACCTAGGTCAATTCTTGACAAAACCAGACAAAGAGTTGGACCACATGCCGATGGTATTGTCGGTTCAACACAATCTAAGTCCTCTGATCCACTATCAAAACAATTGCAACAATTGTCGATACAACATACATCGGACAACCAGACCACAGGTCCGGCTGCTCCCCCTACCCAAATGTCATATGTACACAATGTATAATCGACAAACCCAAAGGCCAACCAGTAGCCCGACAAGAAGAAGAAACAATGAAAGAAGGGTAAGGGGGATAAGAAACATACCAATAATGCTTACGGGGGCAACACTGAAAAGAAGAAGTCAAAGTATCCATGTAATCTATGCACGAAAGACCACCCAACTTATCAGTTCCCTTGGCTCACGAAGGCCCAAAATTTATTGGCACAACAACAACCTGTTGTGTTAATGAACCCATTCCAACATGGGAAAAATTTAACTCAAGCCTCGGTGAGCATGGAAGGGGGAAGTCAAGGACCTCCTCTGTCTTCGAGTAATCCTTCATTCGCAAATGTGTATATGATGAAAGGTGATGCATACATATCAACCAGAGTGCATGATTACAGAATTCCTAGCTCCTCTGAGAAGAGTAAAGAAGCTGATATCCCCCCTATTCCTCTCCAGATTGAGAAGACGTTGGGTGAAACAAAGACACGCATCCCAAAAGGTGCGTTCATGAAAAAATTTCACAACCTGAATGCAAGGGCCACCTAGAACTACTTTGTGGTGGAGGATTTGTCACAAACCCCTTGTGCAATGTCTGCTTCGAAAGTCCTCCAGATTTTCCCTTCCCAGAGAAAGGATCTGTTAGTCGCTTTAGGATCTGCTAAGAATTGTAATATGAGAACGATCATGCTTGATACAACCGACTTAAAACCTCGTCTCCCTTGCCAGGTTATGTTTCAGATAGTAGTGGCTTATACCATAAAAACGATTACATGGAACATTTTTTTCACAGTGGTTGATGAGGGTGCCTTGACATGTGTAATGTCTTTGGCATGTTGGAAGGCCATAGGCCATCCTGTTTTGTCTCCATCGCCAACTCTTCTTACCACTTTCGATGGTCGTTCTTTCCGACCACATGGCATCATTCCCTCTTTCCCTGTGCAGTTAAGGGGGGAAACCGTGTGCGTCGAAGTTGAAGTAGTCGATGCTCAGCTTGACCATAATATTTTGTTAGGAAAGAGTTGGACTTATGCTATGCAAGCATTGGTTGCTACTATTTTCTGGGTCTTTTTGTTTCCACACGAGGACTGGATAGTGACCATTGATCAATTGTATTTTTCCCATCCTGACCCTTCATCGGGGGCATCCATGGTCCAGATGATCGATAACCCTCAACCCGACATCGTCAACATAGGGGTTGGTTTGTGCCCACCTTTGATGGGTACTTTCGATTACCCACCCCCTCCCGACGATATTAAGTTCATGTCAAACCAGCCTAAGGTTGAGATTTTTCAAGTCTAGTCATTTCGTACAAATTACTTTCACAATCCATGGACTCTTCCTTCCCCATCAAGTACGATGGAAGGGACAGGGCACCATGGCATGGCCATGTCCTTGTCTACGACAAAATTTGCGTACTCTATAGTCCAACAAACTTCCGCCAACCCTGATCCGACTCCCATGCAAGAGTTAGATCTGATTTTAGAGCCTACTTGGGTTCGAGGTTCCTTTGTCGATATGGATTCTTTAGACTTAGTCCTGCCCTCCGACGAAGCAATCATAGAGGCAATGACCAGTCTAGACAAACCCTGGGATGATCTCCATCATAGATCTTACTTCCTCCCAGAGTTAAGAAGAATTGAAGCAGGATAATTCACTTTGAATATGACTGGAGATAGGTATTGTCCTATCAATCCCTTGGCTACACACGCAATTTGTGTCAAGGGTAATATGGAAGCCATCACTGAAACGATACCTATTGATATCTCCAGAACCCCTGGCATTGCGGAGAATGTTCGCGTTGGAGCTGATTTCTCCCCCGAAGAGATTTAAATAATTCTGTGATGTTTTTGCATGGTTTTATGAGGAAATGCCAGACATCGATCCAAGAATTGTCGAACATGAAATCATGACTTATCCTAATGCTAAGCCAATCCGGCAGAAGCTTCGTCTAGTCAGTCCTAGGAAAGCAACAACTATCAAAGATGAATTAGAGAAACTGCTTAAGGTAGGTTTTATCTACCCCATTCACTTGACTCAATGGGTGTCAAACCCCATTCAAGTTGATAAGAAATAGGGTACGATTTGCATTTGTATGGACTTCAGTGATTTGAATAAGGCTTGTCCAAAGGATAATTTCCCCACACCATTTATTGACCAGATAGTTGATGAATGCACAGGATGCGAGGCCTTTTCTTTCATGGATGTTTTTTCGGGCTATAATCAGATACAGATCAAACTCGAAGACCAACACAAAACCACTTTCATTTGTCTGTGGGGTACATTCGCTTATCGGAAAATGCCTTTTGGTTTGAAAAATGTTGGAGCTATCTTTCAGCAGACCATGTCTTTCACTTTCCATGATCTCAAACATATAGTTGAGGCTTACCTTGATGACTTAGCATCACAATCTCGTAAGAGAGTTGATCATCCTACGCACCTCAGACTCATCTTTGAGCAATGTTGCTACTAACGTATTCTCTTGAATCCAAACAAGTGCAGTTTTTGCATTACGTCAGGTCGTCTACTAGGTTTCATAGTTTCAACAATGGGGATCATGGTCGATCCTCTCAAGGTTTAGGCAATAGTTCAGTTGCTTCCCCTGTGCACGATCCTTCAACTTTAGAGTTTGCAAGGAAAATAGAACTTCTTACGGCATTTCATCGCAAACTATGCCGAGATCACAAAGGGATTTATGCGTTTACTCAAGAAGGATGTCCCTTTTCATTGAGACGAAGCTACTCAATGCTTGTTTGATGCTTTGAAACACGCCCTCAAGTCTGCCCCTTTGCTTCGGTCACCCAATTATAATAAATACTTCTTAATGTACTTGGTTGTTGCAGAATCGACCATCGGTATGGTCTTGGTTCAGGAGGATGATGTGTTTTTCGAGTACGTGATCTTTTATCTGAGCCGAGGCTTGGTTGGACCGGAACTTAATTATTCCCACGTTGAAAAACTTGTGTTGGCAGCAATTCATGGTGTCCAATGGTTCCGTCATTATATCTTGTTTTGAAAGACCACCGTCATTATCGTTGTGAATCCATTTCAATACATGTTGACACGACGAGTAATTGATGGAAATATCAGTAGATGGATAGTTGTCCTCCAAAAATTTGACTTAGATTTTGTTTCGACGAAATCCAAAAATTCATTGGTCTTTGTGGAACTCATATCGGAACTTTCGGTCGAGTCAGGTGATGTTATGCCCGAAGAGTCGCCTATTAAAAGAGACATGTTTTTGATTGCGTCTTTGGACCCCTGGTACAGAGATATACTTGTCTATCTCCAGACTTTGAAGTGCCTCGCCTCTGCTTCTCGTGATGAGCATCGTTGTATACACCATCAGGCCAAGAACTATCTTATACTCGAAGACACATTATATCGTCGAGGCATAGATTCCATCTTTTGTCAATGTCTCACTCATGAAGAAGAAGAAATCATCCTTAATGATTTCCACACCGAATCATGTGGCGGCCATATGTTTGGGTTGGAAACAAACCAAAATATCTTATGTGCCAGTTACTTATGGCCGATATTAATCAAATATTGTGTTGAATCGGTCAAGAAGTGCCACCCATGTCAAATCTTCTCTCGGAAGATGAGGGCACACCCTTCTCCTATGTTTCTCGTCATTGCCATTGGTCCTTTCACCAAGTGGGGGATTGATTACACTACATGCAACCCCCCTTCAGAAAGGGGGCACCATTATATCATCGTAGCAGTAGAATACTTTACGAAGTGGGTTGAAGCTATGCCAACATTCAAGGATGATGGAGAGACAACAACTCTCATTGTGTTCAACTAGATTATAGCAAGGTTCGACATCCCAAAAGAGATTGTCACTGACCATGGCAGTCACTTCCATAATAAAATGATGAATGAGTTAACATCAAATCTTGGGTTGAGGCAAGAAAATTCGTCACCTTAATACCCTCAAGCAAATGGTCAGGTGGAAGCTATGAATAAGTCCCTCGAGACTATTTTACAGCGAATGATCAATTCGACCAAATCAAATTGGAATTTGATGTTGTACTCTGCATTATGGGCCTACCAAACGTCTGTTAAGACTACAACTGGTTTCTCACCTTTTCAACTCGTTTACGGGTTGGACGCAGTTTTACCCATAGAATGTCAGATCCCCTCTTTAAAATTGGCAATACAGTTATTTCTAGACACTTCACCACTTGAAGATCGATTATTACATCTCAAACATCTTGATGAGTAGCGTCGAGATGCAGCCTTGGCCAACGAGGCTCACAAAAAAAAAGTTAAGTGTCAGTATGATCGGTTTGTTCACCCTCAGATTTTCTCTAAAGGCGACCTTGTCCTAGTCTATGACCAAAATAAGGATCCCCTAGGGGCAGGCAAGTTCAAACCCATGTGGTTTGAACCGTTCATTATTAAAGAGGTTCTTAAAAAAGGTGCTTATCGTCTGGTTGACTTTGAAGGAAACACTTTGGCTGAGCCTAGAAATGGGATCTACCTCAAGAAGTATTACTCATAGGTGGGTCTCCTTCAGTGACTTCTTGTAACATATGTATAGTCTCTGTACATTTGTTTTGCTTACTTTTTGTCTTTTACGTTTATGCAAGTGTAATTTTTTATGACATTCTTTTCACTGTGGCATATGTTAAGTGAATCAGAGGTTTTCGCTGGGTTTGTGGACGGTGCTAGTTGACACACTCGGAGGCTTGCTTCCATAGCTTGGGTGATTTTTACACCTCAAAGCCAGTTGCTATCCTCAGGAGGTATCTGTTTAGGTAATGCTACAAATAACATTGTCGAATACAGCGCAGTCATAGAGTTGCTTCGTGATTCTTTGTCGCATGGTATCTCTTACCTATGGGTCTACTTAGATTCTCAACTGGTTGTGTCTCAATTAAATGGTGTTTACCGCGTTTACGACCCTACCTTACACCGACGGTTCCTTAGGGTACGTCTCTTAGAATGAAGTTCTGATTACATTACTTACATTCATGTTCCTAGGAGATTAAATCACATTACTGATACTCTAGCTAATCATATATTAGATTGGCATTTTTCACACATGTAAAGATAAAACACACACACACACATGTAAATACATTTGTAACATAATCCATAAAGCATAAAAAGACAAAAAAGAGCCATATATATATGTCGAAAAATGTATTAGAGTACAGTGTGGGCACGAACGCCTCAAAAATATACACAGTAGGAGTCATGGGGCTTATGCCCTCAAAAATGTACAAAAGTGCTCACGACACATAAACAATCCAACCTAGCTAAGAGGGGGGGGTTTTGGCCCGGCCGTAGTGTACAACGAAGTTTGCCAAATGTCGAAAATGTTGGAGCCAATTCCATGGCACCCCAACTACGTGAGGCTACATAGAAGGTGGAAGATCCTCAATCTCTGCCATAGGCACAACATGAGTAAGAGCGGTAAGGTTCTGCTCTACTCACCTCAAAACTCTCTCGGCCTCCCCAGATTGAGGCCCCCCTGCTTCTCCTGACGGTCTGGCGGCTCCGGATGCTCCCGCCTCTGGACGAGGACATCGTCTGGTCCTCGCAAAATCATATGAATGCACTAGTCCCATATCTGCACATAACAAACAAATCATTGTCAGATACTCTAGTACACACAAAAAAAAATGATATATATAAAAGAATATAAAAATAAAAAACTATGCAAATTAAAAACTTACCCAAATCTCCTTTCACTGCTCCAGGAGGAACAACCATATCCGGGTCTCTAGAAATGTCAATGCCAACATATGGATAGTCTTC
This sequence comes from Picea sitchensis, assembly GCA_010110895.2. Classification (NCBI taxonomy): domain Eukaryota; kingdom Viridiplantae; phylum Streptophyta; class Pinopsida; order Pinales; family Pinaceae; genus Picea; species Picea sitchensis. The sequence continues at coordinate 30,878 of SNQJ01S0087177.1, read as the reverse complement.
TATCACTGGAATCTTGTGAGACCACCAGTCGAAGAACTTTTCATCAAAGGCCTCCATGGTCCTTCCACCACCCTGTCGCGGAAACAGTGTCGCCCATCTACATACGGCTCAGAATGTGGTTATGTGCCCTCGTATTATCTCTCAAGGGATAATATTGGGCACCTTCTCAAAGAAGAATGCACAAAGTATGGTCCCAAACCCGATTTTTCTGTGTCTCCACATGCAGCACTCAGTCAACTGCCTTTTCATGCAGTCAAGTAATTTCATGCTCCAATCAAACATGTGTGCATTCAAACATTGCACCACACAATGAATATGCATCTGGGACGCTTGGTGAAGTGCATCAGATGTAGTGATCCGCCCAATCAAAAGTACTATCACTTTCAGTGCTAGGTTAGATATCTTGTTGATCGGCACCTATGTGCACACTTTGTTAGTCCCTGCGTCACAATGGAGCCCAATCAGCTCTACTATGTTATGAGGCCCTCAAGTAAATGTGTGAAAGTTGACTGGTTCCCCTCTCCTCGAGAGGCCATTCAAGAAGTATATGTCCTCTATAGTCAGAGTCAACGACTGACCTTCAAGCATGAAGGCATCTGCATCCTGGTGCCAATAATCTATCAAGGCATTCAGTAGCCTCAGTTGTGCCCGCATGAATGGACACTAGTAGAATTTCAATAGCCCACATTGAGTCAATGCAGTTGGCACACCAAGGTCCTCACTGACCAAAATTTCAATGTCTTCATGCTCTCTTTCCCTCTAGTGAACATACATCCTGCAAGTGCTAGTTCGGGAGGGGAATTAAATCTTGTTTTTTAATTTTTTCACAAAATTGGGGGCATATGCGGGTTGTAGTGGTGACACTCGTGTATGAACACGTGCAACCATTATTCTGCATGCGTACATACACATGCTGTCCCAAGAAAGCCCGTGTATTCCTAGGGTTGACCCTTTTAAAGGTCAATGCCCCCGCAAAAAATGAAATAAAATGCATAAAATAAAAATTGAAATGCAAGAGGAGTGAATTTGTACTTACTTTGTCCAATTGGAAGTTCGTTTCGTCCACTGAAGATCCCAAAATCAACACTTTTATCAAAGGGGTATTTTTTTCTCCAGATTCAATTTCCCAAATCAGCAATGGTGATAATGAGCTGCCAGCTTCCATTTATAGACTTTTTGGCCCCTTTTTGTCATTTTTTTTGGACCCCCTTGTCATTTTTTCTAAACTGAAAATCATTTAGTATGGTTTAGGAGTTTCTTTGGGAAGGTTACGATAGATGTCACTTCGAGTATCGAGAATCTTTTGGGATATTTGGGTCAATTTTTAAGGTTCTTTGGTAAAAATATCATTTTTTCAACTTGAGCATTTAAGTTAGGATTCCACCTCCACTTTTTATATCTCCTTGTCTTTATCACTTTGCCATAGGATCGAACCCACCGAGTTGTGACACAGAACCATCTTTGCTACTTTAGAAGTGTCGTAATGTCATGGTAGAGCCTTCCCCTTCATGGATGCCCTAGCTAGATCATGCCTGCATTTTCGGCATTCATGTTGTTGGTAATGACTATAGGCTCAGGAGTCCCTGTTAGTATTGTCATGATTATGAGTTTGAGTCTCATATGAATGATTCTTTATCACTCTTGACCTCACCCTCAGGACTCCCAAAATTTTAAACGAGTCTTCTTTTAATCCCTTTTCAGACCCTTTAAAACATGAAAAGATTGTCGACCGATCTTGTTGTCTTTCACGCTCATTAAACTGAAATTTGAAGGCACGTTTGTCCAACGGTAGTTTACCCCTTTTCGGTTTGGATGGTCAACTATACGAACAAAGGTATACTCTAGGAACTTCAGTTCTCTAGAAGAGTATCCTTAGGTATAATTTTACCCCTTTTTTTGGGCCTGAGGGACTAAATTTACAAAAAAGGCACCCCCACGGAGTCCATAGTTAAGCTCTTTTCAGACTCCCTAAAATTGAAAAGATCGTCGAGTGACCTTGTTTCTTCACACTCGTTAAAATGGCCAAGAAGAACAACCTTTACAAAGTCCATACTTAAGCTCTTTTCAGACTCCCTAAAAATGAAAATATTTCCAAGTGATCTAGTCTTTGCCACACTCATTAAAATGATTTTGAATAGTCGTATTTTCGGTGCTAATTTACCTCCTTTTTCAAACCGACTAGACTATTTTCGAAAAAGGTACCCCAGTGGAGTCTTATTTTATGCTTTTTCAGACTCTCTAAACATGAAAAACCATCGAGCTTGCCTTCTCTGGGCTCGTTAAAAATACATCGAAGGACGTTATCATTGTGTCCTATTAATTGCACTTGCATTCCTACGTCTTTGGTCTAAAGTCGGCTCCATGTTGCTCTCAATTGAACCATATAAAGCATGCCTTATACTCAACCCTTGTAGCACTTTTCCCCTGCGACTTGACACCTTGACACATGGAGGTTTTTTCCGAGTGTCCCCTTTCTACATATGTCCCCTTGCTCTGAGCATCAGTGTGTTCCTTGCACCTAGAACTAGTATGTTAGTGACACTTGTTCCTCCTTTGTAACATAACATTCTTTTATTCTTTTTCAAAGATTTCAAAATTATTGAAAAAGACAATATATATATATATATATATATATGCCAAAAAGAGGAAGGGAAAAGTATTTTCTTTTTTTTTGTTGGCAGCATAATGAGTTGCCCTTGGACAAAGCACATATTTCCATTTCTTTGTCAAAGATCTGGGATATAGTATGACCTTAGGAATCTATTCTCATAGAGTTGTGTCCTCCTTCGTTTGGTTATTCTTCCAAACATATGGAGAGTTGTTGTTGCCTCTTGCATTATGTCAATATCATGCTGCCTAAGTCTCATCATTTGTCGTGCTACTATCCAAGGGAATTTTTTACCAAGATCGTGTCAACCTTTCTACAGTTTGTCTCTTGTCCTCATGCCCAACCATCCTAAAATATCAATCAAAATCCTTGTTCAAAATCAATGAAGTTCTTTGTCTGATCACCAGGATCCTCTTGTCTATTCACAATGAGTTGTTGAAGACCTCTGGGTAGTGAAGTCGTACACTCATATTACACACTTACCTGAGTTTTGAAGATCTTGAAGTTGTTGCTCGAGCTTTGAAAGCATCATCTCCAGCCATCAGATGACACTTAAACTTATTGAAGTTGGATACTATACATGTATATCTTTTGATTTTGAGATATAGATCCATTGTGTATTTCTCTCGGATACACTTTATATAGTTATATGAAATGGATCTGTAGTGTATTTGATTGGAAACCATGATTTTAGTTTTTTTATCCTGAGGATGGGTATGCCCGCCTTGGAGAGACAAAATGTTATTTTGCAGAAGGTAGCTCCTGAATACTGGTCCCTGGGCTCACTCACTTGGCACGTTGATAAATATTGGTAAAGTATTTCAGCCATTAGATGCTCTTCTGACCTCACACTTTAGGGGGCATCTGTTGTAAGCATAATTTGCACCCAGCCTGCATACCTGGCCTCAGGCCCTACTATTTTCCAATTTCTTGAGCCAAGATCTTCTAAAAATTCCTCTTTTTTAAGCCACACATGCCCTGGCCTTCTACAACCTACGTATTCACACATCAATATGCATGCAGGCCTTCTACAGCCCACGTATACTGACAAAAGCATGAAAAATGGAAAGTTGCATATGGGAAACAGATTTTCGGGAAATTGCTAAAACCATTTGACTTCCTATGGCCAGCCATTCAACCATATAACTACCTATAAAAGAAGGGGTAGGGGTCACATTTAAAGAAGAAAAAGAGCATAGAAACTCTGCCCAAATTTATCCCCCCTTTTCCTCAATTTCCTGCAATTGTATTGTGAGACTGAGTAGTTAGTGCGTTGTGAATAGGAGCCCAGGAACAGGTTCGAGGAGCAGTGCTGGCCACATATTGTAAGTTTACTCTTGTGAAGATTAATACAAAAAGGAATACTTTTTTCGTCCCACCATATCGTGTGTTCAAATTGTGTATTTATTTTATGATATTATCACATCTAACCCAACAATTAGTATATGAAATGCATGTTTGCAACTCTCTGTTTTTCCATGTGTGAATGCAGGTCATCTTTGGGAGGAGGCTTGCATTCAAGGAGTGAGTGAAAGCGAAGGGATCGACATGAAACGAAGGATTTAAGGTAGAGTTACCTAATCTTGTTTCCACCTTTGTATTGCATGAATGTGGGGTTTTGTGTTGAGAGAATAGGAAAATGTAGAGGCCTTTAAATGGTCATTTTCTGCATGCATGATCAGAGACCTTAAATGCTAAGTCCATAAGCTAGATTTCCCACTCACATCAGCCATTAGATTCTAGATCTAGTTGAAAACTGTGTTGTGCTATAATTAGGGTTTACTCCGCTATAACTAAGACTGAATATTGATCAATATAACTGATGAGTGCTATTTTAAGTGATTAGAATCACAGATATGTGTCCCAGCTAAGGTTGCAGACACTGGATTCCTTCAACCACCCCTGCCTCTACCTCGGGCGAGACTTCATCTACTTCGCAGGTGTTGCCGAAAGGGCTGGTAGTTAGGGTTTTGTTGGTGTGTTGTTGTAGTGTTGAACCCCGGGTCTGCCCCTATGCCAACAAGAGCCTTGGTCCGACAGGATGGTCGAATATAGAACACCCAGACAAAGCAGAGATCACGAGATCTTGCCCCCTTTTGCGGGATTTTTGGGGATTAGGGTTTATGTAACGGGTATGGGATGTCGTCCCATGGGTTTACCCATGTTTAGGCCCCTTTTGTAATGTATAAATAAGTATCTAGGTGATGTAAGAAGGAGTCAGTTGTATGTTGAAAACTCAACAAGAAACATGTGTCTAATTTACTTTTCCCTTAAATATATTGGACAATAAATATTAATCTATTATCTCATAATTACTTGAAATAATTAACTGAAATGGAAAAT
>SNQJ01S0087176.1:0-33806 GCA_010110895.2 Picea sitchensis | reverse complement strand
AGAAATGAAACAAAAACTAACTAAACTAAACCACTAATATGCTAATTCTAACCACACATCTAACTAAACATATATCTAAGTAAACTACTAATATTATACTAACAAATAAATAACAAATAAATCACAAACTGACCTGGAGAAACACTCCAGGTTTGTCCTGTGTATGATAATTTTCTTAGCTGATCGGAGGGAGGAAACCCGCATCGAATTATCCAATAGCTTCTCGTAAACGATAAGATGCAGTGCTCTTCAAATATGATTACAGGACAAACAAGACATAAAAATAACAACAATCTTATAATTTATAAATCTTCACAGTTAGATCAACCTGTATGCAAAGATTTATACATAATAGTTCAATTGATGAAGAAGAGAAATCTGTCATACATTAACTGAACAAAGTAATTGTTGTATTTTAGATTAATGAAAGAAATCAGACATGGATCACATTAATTAAATCATATCATTCTGCAAAAGACTATGATAGCTAAAGTAGTCACTAATCAAATGCAAATTGATAAGCATAAACATGAAACAAAAGATTGATATTATGAAAGCGAAAGTTGTAGCAAAACATCAACTCCTTTCTCTGTTTGTATTATAAATCCATAGCCTAGTTCTCCCACAAGTGAGGATGATCCTTATTACAAAAAATAATAAGTATTTAAAGGCCTTACATGGGGTAAAACCTCCCTGTGGAAGTTATCAAACTGTTTACATAAAATCTGGGAAGATATCCCAAGTCTAACTAAACTAGGAACCTAAAATAAAACTGAAACACACAAATATCCCCTAGACTGTCCAACATGCCCTATGCAATTCGGATATACCTGAAAAGGGTAAAAAATGGACAAGTTAGAAGGATCCTTTATTAATAAAATGATAAAAATCTAACTCTATAGACTAGCTACAAAATCTTATGATTCTGTAGCTGGTCTAAATAAGACACAGAATCAGCATTGAAATCAACTCAAATATTTTAAAGAATTAAATTTAACTCACATCCAATAGCTATTTGAAAACGAATCATTCAAACTAAAATTGTTATACCATTCAAAACCAAACAGGACCAAGATCAATCAACTGATTACAGAGATAGATGTACTCTGTTTTGTTTGTTGCCACAAAGTCGGGTGGACAAAATCGTAATGAATAGTAATGAAATTGTTTCATATCAACTGAAATCGATATAATTAAAATAAATTCTATGCAACTGTTATGCTGCCTCATCAAAAGGAAACACGATCGAATCTAAACGAGATCATAATTGTACTGATATAACAAACGATTTATGCCATAAGCGAATTAAACCAAAACTGGCGCATAACTATCCACAAACGAAATCAATAAGAGACCAATCAGTTGGTAACAGGGTTTGTAATAATTATCTGATCGTTTGTTTTAGCCAAATGGGCAGACAAGATCGATTTACCTTGATCAAAATGATTTCTTTCAAACGAATTATAACTGGATTTGATAGAGATAATCAAATTCAATCAATTCGTTTTGCAAATTAAAATCAAACAGAGCAGCTTTTACGATGCAAATCCAACTCATGAAAATGATCGAACTAACTGAAAACACACAGCAATCCAATCAAGCAAATCAAACAGCGAGGGTTTAACATAGTCATAGCTAATCAAAAACCTTCAATGATTCGGGCGTGAATATCATTTGCATAGGCTTTTAATGAGAGTATTGTTTCCATAAAAACAGAGTCGTTTTTCCAAATTGGAAGCGATCAGAGTTGTATTCCTGAGTTATAAGATTGCATCACGTCAATTCAAACTTACGTTGTCGTTCCAAAATCACAGGATACAATCTAACCATAACGAAATCAAATCAAAACATGATCGTATCCTAAATCTAGTATGAAAAAAAACTTTCTGTTCAAATTGGATACACACAAATTCACTTGAGAACAAACCATCAATTTTGTTAACTCAATCAAACAAATCAAATCCAATCGAAAATCAATCAAATCTGATAAAATCTATCAGTGACTAAGCTGGGTAAATCATGTAACACCTTTTTAAGACTTAAATACTTATAACAAAAACTCACTAAGAGAAAAGATACATTAACTAAATACAAAAACAACATTTTTTAGAAGCCGTTCTTTGAAAAGAGGGCTTGGATCACGTAGAACTCCATCAAGATGCTTTGTAACCCTTGCTAAGGTATAGCTCTCGAGTTGAATTATCAAGTTATTGGATTCCACCTCCCTGAACTCTCAAATTATGAATCTCTTAAATTATTGGGCAACCATCCATGTTGAACTACATACACATTACTCCATCAAGTTGTCTCATGACCCTCATAAGTGTATAATTCCCAAGATCGACAAACTCGTGAACTATTTGAGTAGACATCCATGTTGAGCTTCATCTACACTAGATCTCTTCATGTCTTCAAAGTGTGGGCCTCTTAAAATGTGAAAGATTCCAGTGCTTTAGTGAGATCATCACTACTCTCTCCATCTGGTGGATCTTTAGCAATTGCTACATTCGTCGTGTATGGTTTGTCTTTGAGTTTTCCCTTGAGAACATCATCAACTCAAAATATCTACAATTCCAAGCTATGTGATCCATTTTCTTACAATAATAACATTAAATCTCTCTTTTGTCTTTAGCTAATTTGCTATAATTACATTCTGAGTAACGTGCAATTTCATGTTAAGTATCACCTTTTATATCCCTTGCATTTAGCCTCTTATTTTCAACCAAAAGTGTTGATATCATATCATTTAAAGTCTCTTATTTTCAACCAAAAATATTGATATCATATCATTTAAAGTATGTGAAAACATTTGACTTAAAGAAACCAACATTATTAAAATAACCTCTCTCAACTAACTTATAAGCTATTTCAAATTACTTATATAATTGGACATAGTAGTTTTAACAAGCATTTTAAATCTAAACAATTACAACTTCAATGAGAATTTTGCATTCAATGCTTTGCATCAAACAACTTCCTCAACTCATCCCATATTTCTTTAGATGACGTTTCTGGATCAAATATGATATATTTCTAAATTTAAAAGAGCAAGACCAATAATGGACTTGCCTTAGACATCTTTTCTTTGCGACTCAATCAATCCGTGCCTTTCACTATACTCCACAATTTTTTTATTCATCAATTGTATTTGAAATTTTATCTTCCATGTGTGAAAATTGAGGTCATTAAACTTTTTCAAAATTGTCTCATTTTTAAAAAAAATTGTGTCGAAATTTCTCAAAAACCAAACAGAAAATACCTTTATACAATTTTGAAGGTGTTGGGTAGAAGTTCTCTAGTGCTCCATAAATCAAATTGCGAATATGGAAAAGAGTTGGGACAAAGAATTGTGTTCCTCTTCAGTGCGTAACAAGTCCTTTTGTTTAACGTTTCCCTTCCTTTCACGTGGTAGTTGAGACGGGTGTTACCTACTTCAAGCCCAATCACCTTCCTAGTTTTGTAACTCTATCTTCTTCTTACAAGTAACCAGAATTATCCCATATGTATTTACCCCTAAATCATTGAGTGTGTTGTCTCTTTGGATGTAGGTCAAGATTCAGATATGTGAATGCGAGCTAAGGCGCATGGGGTCTCTTCGTTGGAACACTGGGATCAAATGGATGTGTGCATGGCTCAAACTCGTGGCAACTTATTTTATTACATGGTGGCTCCCTTTGCATCAATGACTTCTTTCTTGATGGTGCAAGGTCCTTATATTATACATTAAATTAATAATTAATTAATATATTAATTTTAACTTTCAATTAATTTATAAATTAATATTTTCAAGTAATTAATATATCGATTATGTATTAATATATTAATGGTCTATTAATCCTTCTTCATGCATGGAGATCGTCAACTAGTAACAACCACATTTAAGTAAAAACTGGTTGATATATGAAGATCTACGTCTGTAACGTCCCCAACCACCCAAGGTTGGGTCATGTCACACAACCTCAACTTTTGTAGCTTTGAATCAACCAAACTGTAACATCTCCAACATATCACTGAGCAATGCTACTCCAAAAATCCACTGCAAAGATTCTAAACTAAACTCTAGTCTGCATAGTATCACTTGAAGTAATGTGCTCAAGCTCAAACTGAGATGTGCCACACTAACTTACTCCTTTTTAACATAACTTTAAGCGACAAAAGTAACTCAAACAACTGTGCACACAATGAGACGAAAAAAGTTCATCACGCACAAATAATCCAAAATATCTGGAATATAGTAATCAAATCCATACAGACACACACACACACACACACACACACACACATATATATATATATAAGAATGAATAGTAAGATGAATACAAATGAGAATGAGGGCTCTCTTATATACCCACACAGGGGTGCCATTAACCAATAGTCATGTCCTTTCAGACATGTCGTTTCATTATTAATAATTATTATTTATTAATTATCATTTAATTATTATGTTATTAATATCTATTTTATATGTATATTTATGTTCATAATATTGCCTTCCCCTTAAAAATTCTTTTTCCTCAAAGCATAATCACTGGAAGGATTCCCTTTTAATTTTTGTTCTAGCACACAATGTCTTCTCAAATCTTGTGTGCTTGTAGTTGTGACTCTCGACGAAACAAGATGATATAACCTTTGAATTCCCAAACTGACGTGTTGCATCTTTTGGGGAGCGATCCATCCCAAATCTACTTTCATTGGAATTGTTTAATGATTGATTGTTCGGATGATAATCCTCATTTTAAGCTTCCCTACAAGTTGTTGATTTTGTCTTTGTTTTTTTTCTTCAGTGTGGTAGTTTATTTGTTGGTAAGAAGAACATTGTTTATTTTCCTCTTCTCTTGGTCAGGTCGTAATGAATCTTGTGATTTGGATGACAATAAGGCATCCTAATCTCTTGTGAATTTTCCTTGGAATCATATTCTTTTGATGTTTGTAGTGATTTTTCCATGTAAGCATTCTTTTGAATTTGAACACCAACTGACTTTTTATTGGTTCCTTTTTCTATAGTCGAAATTTGAATGTCGCATAATTTCTCTATTGGGCTAGTCATTGTTTCCTTGTCGACTAATGATGTTTTGCGATCTAACTCTTCTGGTAAAGACTTCTTATCATGCTTGAGCTTTTTAATTTGAGTTAATAAATCATGATTATGTCGTCTTAATCATAAAAGTTCTTCTTTATTTTTTGACCTATTGTCTTTTTCTGATTCTAGATTCTTCTTTCTTTCATCCTCTAAGATTTTAATTTGTTCAAGTAACTTCTGGCTAAGGTTCCTTAGGCATGCGATTTCTTCCTGTTTTCCAGTTAATTTCTCCACGAGATCTTGATTTTCTTGTTCTGAATTTTTATTCCCTTGCTTCTTGTCTTTTGACTTTTTGATTTTAACTAGTAAATTTTGATTATGATTTTTTAATCGTAATATTTCTTCATCTCGTTCTAGTAAGTCTTGGCCCATTGTTTATTTTTTGGTCTTTAGTTCTTCAATTTGTGCGATGAGTTCCTAAATACTCTGTTTGAAGTAACAATTATCTTTCTCTGTTAACCCATTAAAATATTTATCCTTCTCAATTTCAAACTGTAATTTTTTATTGCTCACTTTATAATGTCCTAGTTCTCCTTTCAATATTCGTGATTGTATTTCTAAATTATCTTGATATTCTTCCATAATAAATTATTTCTCACAAATTGGACAGAAACGATTTTGATTTTTTAAAAATTTCATATACTCAAACTCCATTTCACAAAAATGACATTTAGTCCAAAATTTCGATTTATATATGGAATTGTTCACTTTTTTTTTTATAAACTTGAATTGGTTTTAAGATTTATTTTTAAATTTTGATCAATTTGTACCTTCAAGGTACTTTGTACTTCAAAACTTTTCTTCAACCCCTTCTTTTCTTTTTATCTTCACTTTCCTCCAATTATATATATATATATATATATATTTCCTTTACACTTTTTATTTTTATACTTTATACAAATACTTTATACCCACTTTAAGTAACCATTTTTTAATACTTTATAAAAATACTTTTATATTAAGTGATTTAATAGTGTCTTAATTAATAACTCTTTTAAAAAAATCATTTCATTATATACATTTTTTTTTTTGACAGAAACGGTTATAGATTATATTAATGGGGTGGACTAGCCACATATCCGATTACAAAACGGCCTCGAATTGCTTCGGGCCTGTCTTTCTGAACCATTCTACTTTTATAGCTATAGACTTGTGAACTGAACTAGTTCTTGTACTTTTTCTAATAGAACTGGATTAAATTTAAATGTCGAAACTCTAGTCACTGTTTCAGCTTAAGTCTCAGCACTGTTTCAACATCTGTCTCAGCGGTGTTTCAGCATATGTTCCAGCACTATTTCAGCATGTTCCAACATTGTGTTTCAGCACCGAATTCTGAAGAGGCTAACACTAACCTAATAGCTATTTCAGCGAGCCAGATCGGCTTCGCGTCATTACATCTTTCCGCTAATNTTTATAATATCCCTTTGATAATTAATTTAGATGTACCGGGTATGGGGTCTTTTTTTTTTTTAATAATTAGTCATTTGTCTTGCTTTTATTTCTTGTAATTTCTTTTAATGGTTTCTCTCTTATACTGTTTGCGATACCTTGTTTTTTTAATAATTATTTTGTAATATATTATATATATTACTTATCTTAAAAAAATTTAAAGCACCTTTAAGTACTTTTTTTACTTTTTCCCTTTTATTTTAAAAACCTCAAATACTCTTAAGTAACTTCAATTACTCGACGGAATAAAAATAAAATTGTGACTAACTTTCACCTGGAGTAGCGCTCTGTGGTTTTGATATTCGAGTTTAGGGTTTCGATTTTTCGGGTTCTGCGGCTAGGTTTCGCTAGCTGCATCCCTGGACTCCTTGGAGATGCGAGCACGGGCTAAAGATTCTTCCAGGGCGGGCGAGAATGGGCTTTGTGAGGGTTTCAGACGGTGGCTGTGGAGGTCTTGGGTCGCGACGGTGCAGACTTTCGGGTGGGGCACGAGTGGTGACGGTTCCTTTGTGGCAGCTAATAGGGGTTGAGGAGTCTCAGAGCGCGTTTTATGGTTCGTTTCTCAATGCCCGAGGCTATCAAATCTGGTGAGACTCCTTTATCTTTTCGGGGAAACCTTTGTGGGTTCGAGGGCTCGAATCTAGATGGATGCTAGAGTCAGAGTTTTGCGGTGGTTGTGGCATTGAGGAATTTGTTGCAGATGGTTCCTTGTTTTTTTCTTCGTTTTTCTGACCCTCTTGACCTCTTCCTCCTTGGTTTGAAGAGTTTTTGGACCAGAACTTTGAGGTCCAATCTGGGGGCGTGCGATGTTTTGGTTTACACTTTGAGGTCCTTTAGGGGTGAGTGATGTTGGGAAAACACTTAGAGGTCCTTTGAGGGCGTGCAACTACTGGTTTAGCTTCTTTTCTGGTTTATGTTGGGATTTTTTGCCCTATTTTTTGTATCTATTTTTTGTAGCTTGCGTGTTGGGATGTGTGTGTAGGTGTTTTTATTGAGCATGGTTTATGGACTAGTTTTGATATGGACTCTTATGGGGTCTGGAAGATGTAGACAATTATATTTTCACTAATATAATGAGCTAATTTTCTACTGGAAAAAAAACTTCAATTACTCAATAATAAGTCAATTTTTTACACTTTGTGGTAACTTTTATGAAAAAACATTTTTCTTTTTTAACAACCCCACTAAAATATAATCTCTTAATAATAATATCTTTTCTTTTAAAATAATATATTAATATTATCTATTTTCCTGGGCCCTTTTAATTAACATAGTAATTTGTTTTTAATGAATGATCGCGACCTTTGACGTGAGATTTCATTTGCGATTCCCTTTTTGACTTCTTTAACTTATATACTTCACTTTTACTCCTTGTAAAGTTTTGGAGATGCACCTTTTACTCCTCCTAACTTCTTGGTAATTGTTGGTCAACTAACTATTATGCTCTTGGATAGGATTTCACCTTTGTATTTAATAGTTTCACTTTATAATTTTCTTATGTAACTTTTATATTGAAACACTTTGATTTTATTTATTTTTTCCTTTTATTCATAAACTGGTTACGTACGTATTTTGAATTTGAAGTGGAATATCTTCAATGAATTATAAAGGCTTGAGTTGGTCAAAGACCGTGACTTCAGAGAAACTCTGAAAAAAATTGTTGGCCAACAACCAATAATTAGTGGCATTCCCAATAAGGGGATCTGATACCAAATGAAACCAACAAAGTTTGTCACGCACANATTATTTAATTATTATGTTATTAATATCTATTTTATATGTATATTTATGTTCATAACACACAAGCATATTGATCACACGGCGCAACTGTGCTCACAACCACCCTAGTGTCACACACCAATTATGAACTCCCTATGCGCGGGGTCTAATTCCTTGAATGCACTCATGAGTTTGAGCCTCATGTGCAGATATGCTACTTTCCTGCGCACTCAGCCATTCAACCCTTGCTTCGGGGACTCATGACCAAAATTATAAGGTTAACTTAACATGAAAAACTATTAACATTTGTCATACTCAGACACATCTACAATAATGACTATCAACACCACACTTACATGTGCAAGCAACATCAAACAAAATAACAATAATTACTTATATGAAACAACATACAAGAATTAACCTATATCAAACATAGATAAACAAGCACATAGTATATGAGACAAGCACATAAAGCACACTTATCTTTTATGAAAGTAACCAACTACATGTAGAAATGAGACGTTCCTCCCAGCCATATACTCTATCGCTCATAAGATTTCAACAACATGTCATCCTCGAGCTCGGGCTAACTCCACCGGGGAAAAATGGTTCCTAGTGACAGACTAAGGTTTGACCCTCAACATAATGTCTCAATCCAAGGTGCTCACTATTGCAACTAGAACACGGTCCCTCATTCCCCACACACTTTTCACACCCTAGGAAGTGTTCCCCTTCTCTGTTCAACAATCCATCGGATGCCCCACTTCCCTTCTAGGGTTACCAACAACAATCCAGACAAGAAGTCTCTGAGCCCTACGACTAATGCCCAGTGCACCAGGGAACGATTCTCAGCAAAAATCTCACCTAGAGAGTATGCTCATGGGCAAGACAACCCGCTTCTTCAACAACAAATCTCTCACCTAGAGAGACTACTCACGAGCCTGACAACCTACCTCTTTGATAGTAAAGCTATGATTAGAGACATAAACCCTTTACAATCTTCTCTATGCAGATAAGCTAACAATCACCCTCTCTCATAACCGACCCCCTTTTTCACACAAGAAAGTCAATAATGAATAATTCTTGAATGAATGATAATTCCCCAGTTACACTAAGGCAAGTAATATATATTGCATGCCTTCAACTCGACATTTGTCACCTTTAGAAGTATCTTAAGCCACTTGGTGACTCATTCCCTACCCTTGGGATATTCAGATAAAATAATTATCCATAACATATACTTTTCTGGAAATATTATAAAATATTGCCTAAGACTTAAGTCTCACCCCCCTTTTCCCTTTTTTCGGTGGATTNGTGCACAATGATGTAATATTATTTAATAACTGTAATTATATTTACATGGATATGCACACTGGCCTATCTATGTCCCAACTCACCAGCCTCATAATCACATAGGCTCTTCAGCCTCAATACACACACACACACACACATAACTCAGCTATGGAAGCACTCCCAAGTCATTCTCATGCACTTACCCAAGTGCACACAACATTGTGAAATGTGCACACTCTGCCCTTGATAACAATTCTCCGTGCACTACTTAGGTGCGTACAACATCAAAACTTAGTGTCAATGACTCACCAACCTAAATATATATTTATATTTAGAATTGGTACCAACGACTCACCAACCTATATGAACAATTACAAAGGGTTCGTATCAAGGAGATTACATTCCCCTCCCCCTTATTTATGCACTATCCTTAGTGCATCTTATACACATGCACATACAAAATTTGTTATGACCTAAGGGGGGACTATATATGGATAAATGTATATGATATGACCCCAGGGGGGGAATATATGGGCCTAAATGTACATGTAATGTGTAAATACATATGCAATAGGGTCGACCTAGTGATAAAGGGGCCTCATGTGCAAGTGCAAATACCTATATATAAGAGATCATGTATTCATTATTGGGAGGTGAATTGTGAAGTATGAAAGCTATTTTGTTATTTGGAGGGGGTTCCCCTATTATTTAAGGATTTATTTTGCAACTTATCTATCTTGGAGTTGTGCTCCACGTTGACATTATGTACATGGTGTGTACTTCTGTTATTTTATGATATTTTGAGTAATTTGGTTTATAACATTTCGTTTCGCTGCTACATATGAGACACCTTGGAATTTTCACTATAACTTCTTTTTCTACAGTGTTTCAGAAGGAACCCCTTGGAGTATATTTAGTAGATGGAGCAAGGTATGTGGGGTTCAAATTTCAGCTCACGAGGCCTTATAATGTCAGAGATATAGCATGTGTAAGATAGGGTTCTGGAATCATCATGAATTTAGTCATCGCAGAATTTTCGCTATAATTTTTTTTATGTAACATGTCAGACACTGAAATCTGGAGGATATTCATATAAATTATCAATATATCTGTATAGAAATTTCATCTTTTGGGTCATCCTAATTTTGTAGATACACCCTGTGTAATATAGGGTAGCTGACTAGTCCTATTGACTAGTCTCAAACAAGTGTTCCAGGTAAAAAAACCATAACTTCTTCATAGAGATTCCAAATTGAGTGAGACTAGTTGAATTGAACAATGGACATGCCATACTATTTATGGTACAATTTTCATAATTATATATCAATTAATGTGCACGAGGCACGCTGTACAAGTTCTCTCTATTGGAAAGGAAAAAAATCAGCAAGGTGTGGGGAAGTGATCATAACTTCCACTTGGCACATCCAATTTTGGTCAGACCTGTGGCATTGTAGAGAAGAAATTTTATAGTACTACAGGTCTCAATTTTAGATTGATAAGGGTATAAATTTTAGATATACATCATAAGTAAGGTCGCCCAGGAGGATAGATGCCAAATCAAGGTTTCAAAGGTATGTTCACTTAAAACTATCATAACTTTTGATTGGAATGTCCAATTGAGTTGATTCAAAATCCATTGGAAATATAACACATAGAAGATAATATTGGAACAAGGATTACAACTATTTGAGATATTTATCCTTAATATATTGAGGTTTTTATTTTAGGGTTGGGATTAGACCTCGATTAAGAATCAATGGAGATACCTAAATTTACAGGAGATGAAGATAAAGATGAAATAAATCCTATGGAATGGTTGAGGTTGGTAAAAAAATACAATATGACTCCTACAAAGGCAAGATATTATTTTCTTGATGAATATTGGAAGTGGTGGATGAGTGTTGATCAAAATACTAGATGTCACTGCACATGGGAAGAATTTGAAAAACTCTTCTCAAAGAAATGGATTAGGGATACAAAAATGGAGGAAATGTATAGAATTCAAGATGAATTAAAAGAAGAAAAGGAAGAGATAAAGAAGAATGGTGATGAGCTATCTAAGATAATATCCCTTAATGAATCACTCATTAAGGAGGTTAAGAACCTAAAGAAAGAAAAGACTAGCAAAGACAAGTGGGAAAAAGATGAATCAAGAGAAGATTTGAAAAATAAAGATGAAGAGATATGTAGATTACGAAGCTATAATAAAAACCTATTGGATGAGGTTAAGATATTGAAAGAAGAAATTAAGAATTGTCAAAATAAAGAAGAAAGAAGAATCTTGGATGAAGAATCTACCAAAAGATTGCAAGAGGAAATTTGTTTGAAGGTTGAGGAATCCTTAAACACTGATGAGGTAAAGTCAGAAATGCAAGCTAGAATTGAAGAAGGGTGTCAGAATAATTTAGAAGAGATCACATTGCATCTTCAAAAGGAGAAAGAAGACAAGATTCAAGAAGGTCAACATAAGATACTTGAATAAGTTGAACTCCATCTAGAGGATGTACATGCCAAATATGATGGTATTATCTCAAAGGCTGGAGTAATAAAAGACCAAGCAAAGATGATCAAGGATTCCATTGTCGTTGAAAATAAGATAGATGAAATGCATGTGAAGAGTGAAGGAATACCATCAAGTGTGAAATCGCATTGACACCCTTATTACCAATAAACATTTCAAGAAAGACAAGAAGGACGATATGAACATTACGAAGGAAGAAGATGGAACACTTATCAATTTTCATGGAACACGGGGTCACCAAACTCTCTTCAACATGCTATTATCAGAAACCAACAACAACTACAAATTGGAGATGCTTCAAAAAAAATACATGGAATCAAAGGAAAGACAATTATTCAACAACTAGACACCAAGGATTAAGACCGAAAATAATTAATTTTGGATGGATAGATCATCAACAATGGAATGAAGAAAGTAGGAACATAAAAAAAATCATATTACTTGGTTTAATCACATGTGAAGCCTTTAAATGCAAATCTTTGAGGACAAAGATTTTTGAAGGAGGGTACTATGTTATGACCCAAGGGGGGAATATATATGGCTAAATGTATATGATATGATCCCAAGGGGGGGCATATATGGGCCTAAATGTACATGTAATGTGTAAATACATATGTAGTAGGGTCGACCTAATGATAAAGGGGCCTCATGTGCAAGTGTGAATAACTATATATAAAAGATCATGTATTCATTATTGGGAGGTGAATTGTGAAGTATGAAAGGTATTTGGTTATTTGGAGGGGGTTCCCCTATTCTTTAAGGAGTTATTGTGTAAATTATCTATATTGGAGTTGTGATCCACGTTGACATTTTGTACATGGTGTGAAAATTTTCAAAAAGATGCAGATACTCTACTCGCATAACATCCTCACTCTTCCAAGTTCCATCCTTGAGACCATACCAGGTCCATTGGACCTTTACCATCTCCATTGGACCTTTACCATCTCCATTGGACCTTTACCAACTCCATGGATTGATTCCATAGATGTTTGGTTTTCTGATCCAATATGTGAACTGACCGCACTTGAAAATCTCCTTCTGGCTCCACCTGAATAACATTCCAATCAATAATATGATTAGCATCAGGTACATACTTTTTAAGCAATCACACATGAAAAACATTATGAATACATAAGGATGCAGGAAATGCAATCATATATGCGACATGACCAATTCTCTCTAGGATTTCAAATGGCCCACAATAGCGCGCTGCCAACTTAGAACACTTCCCCAACTTCAGGGAACTACGCCTGGATTTCACTTTCAAAAACACGTGATCACCCATTTTAAATTCTCTTTGGGTTCTTCCTTTATCTGTGCACATTTTCTACCTGCCTTGGGAAGCCTTTAGATTTTTCCTGATCTTTACCGTTTTCTCCTCCATTTCCCAGAGTAGATCTGGCTCAACTAGTGCGCATTCTACTAGGTTGTCCCAACTAGTGTGTATTCTACTAGGTTGTCCTCAAATGGGCTCATCTTTAAAGATGCTTGATACCCATTATTGTAAGAAAACTCTACCAAATTAATGTAGTCTTCCCATTTTGATGAATTATCCATTACATACACCCTAAGCATATCTTCAATCACTCGATTTTCCCTCTCTATTTGTCCATTTGACTCAAGGTGATATGGTGTGCTAAAATTCAAACTTGTCCCAAATCCTTTACAAAAGTTTGAGGTGAAATTGGAATCTCTGTAAGACGCAATTTTCTTAGGTACACCATGCAACTTAGCAATTTCTCGCATGTATACCTCAACAATGTCATCTTCGTTGTGCTTTGAATGGGTAGCTTTAGTAATCTTGTCCACCACTACCATAATATAATCATGTTACTTAGCAGTCCTAGGAAGCTTGGTAATGAAATCCATGGTCACAACTTCCCACTTCCACTCAGGAATGGGAAAAGGCTGTAGCAAACTAGCTGGATGTATGTGCTCAACCTCGACCTTTTGACATTCGATACATTTATCAATAAAATCAACAACTTCCTTTTTCATACCTAGCCAAAAATATTGCTTCATGATTGTGAAAATTGTCTTCTGGTAACCTAGATGTCTTGTATAAGGAACCTTATGCATGTTTGACAATATCAAGAACTTCAGCTCTTGATCATTTGGCACATAGACTTTGTGTTTATACATGAGGATTCCATCCTCTCTTAGTTCATAACCTTCAAATTTTTGTTGCGACATACCTTGTTGTTCACCTTTATTTCCACATAGTGCATATGTTATTTGGAAACTTTTAAAATTCTATCACACAAATCAGATTTGTAGATGCTAATGACTGTAGCAGGCATCTCATGCACCCTCCTGCTGAGTGCGTCAGCCACCTTGTTCTCCTTTCCTTTGATATGCTTTATTTCAAAGTCATACTAACCGAGGAGCTCTAACCACCTGCTTCGTATGGCATTTAAACTTGGTTTTCCAAACATATAATTCATACCACTATGGTCTATTCTTAGCTCAAATATTTTACCCATGAGATAATTCTACCACATCTTCAAGGCATGCACTATGGCTGCCGATTCCAAGTCATGAGTTGCATAGAGCCTTTAATTTTCTTTCAACTTTCTTGATTCGTAGCACACCATATGTCCATTTCGACTAAGGACTCCACCAAATCCTTGCTTGCATGTGTCAGTGTAAAAAAAAAAGTCTACATCATGATCAACAATTCTCAAAATTGGCACACTTGTAACAAACTCTTCAAGTGTTGAAAACTCCTTGCACAATCTCAAGTCCATTCAAATCGTGCACCTTTATTTTGCAAATATGCAATTGGATGCACAATCTGTGAGAATCCTTCAACAAACCTTATGTAATAACCTGCCAATCCCATAAAGGACCTTACTTCTGCGAAATTTCTTGGTGTTGACCATTCCTTAATGACTTTTATCTTTACTAGATCCACAACTATTTCTTCCTTAGAAATAATATGACCCAAATAATGAATCTATCGCTGATAAAATGAACACTTGTTCAACTTTGCATAAACATGATGCTCCCTCAATACCTGCAGTACCATCCTCAAGTGTTGCTCATGCTCTTCTTTAGAATTTGAATAAATAAGTATGTCATCCAAAAATACAATGACAAACTTAACTAAATAACTTTTGAAAACTCCATTCATCAAACACATGAAGACAGCTGGTGCATTTGACAACTCAAATGGCACTACTATAAAATCATAATTAACATACCTTATTCTGAAGGCAGTCTTACTAATGTCTTTCTATTTTATTATCACTTGGTGATAGTCATATCTAAGATCAATCTTTGAAAATATATGCACTCCTCGCAACTGATCATATAGGTCAACTATCCTTCACAAAGAATATTGGTTCTTTACTGTTACCTTGTTCAACTGCCTGAATTTGATAAACGTTTTAACGTACCATCCTTCTTCTTCAGGAACAATACTAGGAAACCACAAGGCGACAAACTTGGGCATATATACCCCTTCTTCATAATCTCTTTAAGTTGCATGTATAACTCCAATTATGGCATACTCATCCTGTAAGGATTCTTGGATACGGGTGTTGCTCCCGACATCATATCTATAGATAAATTAATATCTCTTTTCGAAGGCAATACCAATATCTCTTTAAAGACATCCTCATACTCTTTCAATATTGTGCAGTCTTCAATACTTGGCACTTTATCCTTAGGTGCCTCTTCCATGTGCGCTACAAATACTTGACATCCTTTCCTGTATCTTTTCTTCAATTGCAAGGATGAAATTTCTGTAAAAATTACAACCCTTGGAATTCCTTGAATTGTTCTTAAGTTTCCTTCCTCATCCAAACAAGTAAATTCCTTATTGTAACAGTCCAGGACAACATTGTGTTCGTCCAACTAATCCATACCGATGAGGTAGTCATACGAACCCAAAGGTATGATATTCAAATAAGCTTTTGTATGTAGTTCATTCATCTCCATTGGACATGCCTTGACCATCTCATTAATTTTCCCTTTTTCTCCTGTAGCTAACTGCACTAACCTGGATTTTCCAAGCTTGCTTCTCATAAAATGGAATCTTTCCACTAGCTTAAGATCTATATAAGTATGTGTTGGTGCAATTATATGCATAATATATTACCAAATATAAATTATCAACCGAGATTCATAATCAATAGATTTGTTACACTATATGTGTTGACAACATGTGGTTTATCTATGTCTGATGAGTATAGCCTAAATAAGAAAACAATCTAGAAACCAACACTCTGCTTTCACACTTCAAAGATAACATTCTCCACACATTTTAAAATTCAAAAAGAAAAACTCACAAACAAACATATGATCTAAAGTTCTTGCTCAGGTGATGGACCTATTCATTGTTGGCTCATGAAAGGAAAATATGAACTTTCATTCTATCTCCTAGAGCAACTAAACTAACAACAATCAACACTTTGCACATTCTTAAAAGGGAAACTCAATCAAGCTTAAAAGAAATATCGATCAAGGTAAAACACTCCATTATATGTGCATGTAGGGTGAGAGATGGAGGTCTTGATTGTGCATGTGTTAGCAAGGTGTAACATAATCAATTCTGGAAAATAAATATAAGTGTAGTTGGATGCTCCATTATAGGCTCATGTATGGTGAAATATGGAGATCCAACTGTTCCTGCACTGCCACACTTTGCAATAAATTCTATTAGTGAAATCAAAATAAAATAACACGAAATCAAAATAACAAGTGCATGAAATAAAAATATATATTAATAATTTACAATGAGCTTATCAAGTTGGATTGGTGGCCCTTGACGATGCCAACATGGAATCTTTTAGATCAGCAGATGCTAAATTCTAAAAGACACACAAGATCATTGAATTCAAACTTGCATTAATCTTCAACAAGTAGGTTTACAAAAAATGTCTTTTCATGAATCCAATTTGCAGCATAACAACTCCTCCTCCCTTCCTCAGACCTATGAGGTCTTATTTATACATAAAATCCATGGAGGAACGGATGAAACCGAATCCCCAAACTCAGAAAACAATTTTTACAATTTTAGGATAAATCCCAAAAATCTTTGTTTTTCATCAATTTAGGCAAATTCGAGTTAGAGATCCACCCATATCTTCTCAAACAATTCGAATTTTGGAAAAGTGTTCACCTTGTACTTAGTTTTCCACATTCTAGAAAAAACCCATTTCGTATAATTTCTATATGTGATGTCATCTGCATGAAAACCGAGGCGCAAGTTGGCAGTTTGAGATTTTTGTTAATTTTTGCAGAATCACCCCCCTTGAGCTAGAGGTCCACACGTGTGAGTTAGGTGAATTCTGACCACATGTTTGCATGTAAACATCTCTTTGGACAAAACCCATGTCCCATATTTTCTTCTAGAAGCATTCAAAAATTTCAAATTATTTTTAGTACCAGACTAGCATAGAAATAGGTACCAGACGAGCATACCATTGGTACTGGATGATATGAGTACTGGATGAATACAAAAACATGTACCTATTGAATAAGGGTTGTTTTCATAAGGTCTTCTTAGATCATTCAAAGTAATTAGAGACATTTAAACATCAAATATTCAATCCAAATCATTAATAAATCATCATAAATCATGATTAAACATAATTTACCTCATATGTACAAAAAAATTGCTAAATGACATGTCCATTGAGGAAAATAGGCAGAGAGTGCATATGTATGAGGATAAATTGGTTAGGATATGGGACAAGATAAGGCAATTAGAGGTGACAAAAAGGAGGCTCAACATCTCCCCCATGCCTTATCCATTGCATGTCCTCATGCAACAATGATCTTCAAAATTTTGAAATTCATGGTACTCCTCACTCGATCAAGGATTCCCTAAAGTTACACCTTTCTTCAACTCCTTAAGTTCTCTTTTAAGTAACCTGCTATACAATATAAAATTCCTGGCCTATGCTTCACACTTCTTACCCATGGAAAAGTAGTTATGATGGAAAAGTGGAGTCATGAGTAATAGATTAGATATGTTAGTGATTTGACGTTAAGTCTTATCCAATATTTTGTGGATCATAGTTATTAGAAAGGGCTGGATGTGACTCTAATATGATTATAGGATAGTGGGCAAGAGTTTTCATAACAATTTGACTAATAGCCCCCCTGGCTAGATTACCTTTAAAATAAAAGTGATATAAGCATAGTTTAGATCTCATTTGAAGAGAGGAACACATAAAAGAATAGATCCCAAGATGATTAACTTGTTTCTTATCCAAGTTTTTAGAGATGAAGTTCTTCTTGCTTAGGTAAGGTGAATTACATATATTGAGGGTCCCACTTTCATGCAAACCTATTTATTTTAAAGATAGAGCCCTAAAGTGGATACTTGAAGGTTCTTAAGAACATCATCCGAGATATATAAAGGTCATCTCCTAGCCTTGATTTGATAATGATTGCTTCAGAATGAGACCCAATGGTTTTTGTTCAGTTTTAGGTGTGACACTTTATGTTTTTCAACTCCCTTTACCCGACATAGCCTCGCTGCCAGCAGGCCTATTCAGTACCCTAATGAGTTTACCTTAGTACCATACAAGCATGGCTCCGTTGCCAACATGCCTATTCAGTACCTCGACAAGTTTACTTGTACTTCTTGATACTTCCTTTTTATTATATTACTCAAAATATTTAGAATGATGTATACTGTTCATTGACAACTTTAGAGTATAAGGAAGGCAGGTGGTACGAGAGTGTTTTAGAGTTATTAGGCACATAATTAATTGTTTTCAATTATCTTAAGGGTGACATCATCCACATTAGACTTAAATAATATCTATTCAATGTATAATGGAACATCTCAGATAATGAATAAGAGATCCATCTAGTTAATCCTATTAGGGTTCTCATGAAAGTTCATTGAGGTTTTGCAAGGGCAGTCCACCACATGAGGTTTTCATCAATACCTCCCAAGAGAAACTTGTAAGGATAAACTTGGATAAGAACTTGTTAAATCAACTAGGTTAGTATTAGACATAATGGTGCCACCACTTTTCAATGGATATTTCAATTATTAATCACTTTTTTCGTAATGATGAGGTAATAAGACAGGTGCACCCATTACCATATAGAGATCAATGTGGAAATATCTTCTTAAATGATAGCAAGGATGATTCATTTAGGGGTGAGTGTAATAATGTAGGAGGAAGATGTATATGAGAGTAAAGAATAGTTCAACACAAGACTTAAATGATCCTTGATAGAAAGAACATGAAAATATTATCTCATACCTCCAATTACCTGAAGTGAAAACAATGTTAAGCACATGACAAATATCATATCACTTTGGCATCAGTACCGGATAAGTAACGGAGCAGGTTTCTGCAATACCAGAACAAATAGTACTAGAATAGGATAGTACCAGAACAATATTATGCAGTACCAGAACAAGACAGTACCAGAATAGGATTTTGTAGTACCATAATAGATAGTACCGGAACTACGCAGTACCATAACAAAATTCTGCAGTACCGGAACATAATTCTATAATACCGGAACAGAGCAATACTAGAACAAAATTCTGCAATACCGGAACATAATTCTGCAGTATCGGAACAGAGCAGTACCGGAAAAGAGCAGTATCGAAACATAGCAATATCAGAACAAAATTTTGCAATACTGGAACACAATTCTGTAGTACCGGAACATAACGATACCAAAATTCTAGAAATGACTATCAAATTCCAACACTGGACATGTTGATTTGGCCTCGTTGACGGAAGTTGCAAAATAATATGAAGGTCTCAACAACCACTCCCCCATGCCTAAGGTTTTGCATGGCCTCATGCAAACAATGTGAGATGCTAAAAAAAGGCTTCTCAGAGGGTTGCGAACATCTGCTAAAAACAAACCAATAGAACTAATTAAAACTAGATTTTTATTCATGCTTACAAATAGAAAATTAAGGGAAAATGTCAAAAGTTGAATTATTAGCTATGAATAAAATAGTTTGGAATTAACATTCAGTTTTAATTTCTATTAAAAAGATCACTTAATCGATCATCCTTGTGAAATAGTGGTCTTAAAATAGATAGGTAATGATAAAGCACAAATGCATCTTTTTTTAACAACTTAAGGAAAAAAAAGAAATTTGAAGAAATAGGTCATGAAGCACTCCCTTAAGTATTATCTTCCGTTGACAAGGACGCCTTCTCCTCTTTTGAAACCCTTCTAGTATTATGTGTTCATTTGAAGGATGAAAATATTACCTTCTCATAAAATTCCAAACAAAATTATCATAACTTTTAGAAAGAAATCTATTATAGGAATAAAAGATATTAAACCGATTTCTTTATTAGCTTTCGACATCCCCATTTACAAGAAGTATGAAATATATGTTGCATTGCACTTATGTGCAACATTTATTTATTTATTTACTTATCCTACTCTAATTGAACAAAATAAAATGTCCTTCAAGTATAAGAATACTTCCAGTGAAGCCATGCGCGTAACAAGGTTAGAAATATATCCATACTCGGGTTTAAAAGATAATTTTTAATGCATATCGGAGTATGAAGGACTAGCTGCTTTGATGATGAGATCAAACAATAATGAAAAGTAAAAGAGTAGTGTGACCTAATAACTAATTGAAACCATATTTCAATAGGATCAAGATATTCTTGTTTCTCTTCTTTGTTTAGGTCACACTGAATGTCTTCCTCTCCCATGCTATGCATATTATCCTCTTCAAGATGATTTGTCTTTGGAGTACATATTAGATCTGCTGAGATACATGCTAAGAAATACTTAATGTTAGGTTCCAATGGTTTCTCATCATTGAATTCTATCCATGATTCTTTAGTCTCCTCAACAAATTAACAATAGGAATCCGAAGGGACTTCTAAATCTTCTTGTGGAGAGACAACTAAATTCTTGATTGCTGTCAAGATATGCTCTTCCTGAGAGGTGGATATCCTAACTGCTGCTAGAATGTGAGAAAATTCTTGGAGGAACATTCTTCAAGCTCTTGGTCATTACTCTAGCTGGTTGATGATCTCTGTCTCGCAACACAAATTAGTACTCGAGGGTTCTTATAGTACCCCAAAAATGATTTATCATCAAAGATTTGAATTTTAAAACTAAGAAATAAAAACTATTTGCAAAAATAAAACACACCAAACTTGAACTCCTTGTGTTACTGAGACCTTGATGTCACTAGTTTATCGGTTCACACAAGTAAACTCATCATAAATAAAACTAAATTTTCATAAATAAAAATTCACTTTCGCATAAAATAAGGAAAAACACACTTGCATTAAAAGAAAAAATACTTCTGCATGAAAGGGAGAGGAAAAACTAATTTTGGAGAAACCCCACTAAAGTGGATGCGTGGGATCTTCCTGCACGTCTTACCGTCTTCTCTCTGCCCTTAGGTCATCCATAAAACCAATCTAAAACCATTAAAGAAATCTAATCCAAATACTACCTATTAATGTTTACAACTCCCCGACAACGACACCAAAATGTTGGTGCAATTATATGCATAATATATTACCAAACATAAATTATCAACTGAGATTCGTAATCAATAGAGTTGTTACACTATATATTCCAACAACAGGTGGTTTATCTATGTCTGATGAGTATATCCTAAATAAGAAAACAATCTAGAAACCAACACTCTGTTTTCACACTTCATAGATAACACTCTCCACACATTTCAAAATTCAGAAAGAAAAACTCATAAACAATCATATGATCTAAAGTTCTTGCTCAAGTGATGGACCTATTCATTGTTGTCTCATGAAAGGAAAATATGAAATTTGATTCTATCTCCTAGAGAAACTAAAGTAACATCAATTAACACTTTTTACATTCTTAAAAGGGAAACTCAATCAAGCTTAAAATAAATATTGGTCAAAGTAAAACACTCCATTATAGGTGCATGTAGGGTGAGAGATGGAGGTATTGATTGTGCATGTGTTAGCAAGGTGTAACCTACTCAATTTTGGAAAAGAAAGCTAAGTGTAGTGGGATTCTCCATTACAGGCTCATGTATGGTGAAAGATGGAAATCCAATTGTTACTGCACTGCCACACTTTGCAATAAATTCTAATAGTGAAATCAAAATAAAATAACATGAAATCAAAATAAAAACTACATGAAATAAAAATCTATACTAATAATTTACAATGAGCTTACCAAGCTGGATCGATG
Source organism: Picea sitchensis (assembly GCA_010110895.2). NCBI lineage: Eukaryota > Viridiplantae > Streptophyta > Pinopsida > Pinales > Pinaceae > Picea > Picea sitchensis. The sequence goes on along the minus strand of SNQJ01S0087176.1, from coordinate 11,586 downwards.
GCCCTTTCCGATGCCAGCATGGAAGCTTTTAGATCAACAGATGCTGAATTCTAAAAGAAACACAAGATCATTGAATTCAAACTTGCATTATTCTTCAACAAGTAGGTTTACAAAAAGAGTCTTTGCATGAATCCAATTTGCAGCATAACAACTCCTCCTCCCTTCCTCAGACCTATGAGGTATTATTTATACATAAAATCCATGGAGGAATGGATGAAACCGAATCCCCAAACTCATAAAACAATTTTTACAATTTTAGGATAAATCCCCAAAATCTGCGTTTTTCATTAATTTGGGCAAATTCGAGTTAGAGATTCACCCATATATTCTCAAACAATTCGAATTTTAGAAATGTACCTACAATATACTTAGTTTTCGACATTCTAGACAAAACCCATTTCGTAGAATTTCTAGATCTGATGCCATCTGCACGAAAATCGAGGCATAAGTTGGTAATTTGAGATTTTTGTTAATTTTTATAGAATCATTCCCTCTGAGTTGGAGGTCCACACTTGTGAGTTTGGTGAATTATGACGCACTTGTCCGCATGTAAATGCCACTTTGGAAAAAACCCATGCCCCCGATTTTCTTCTTGAAGCATTCAAAATTTTTGAATTATTTCTAGTACCGGACTAACACATAAATAGGTACTAGACGAGCACAACATTGGTACCAGATGAGATGAGTATTGGATGAATGCCAAAACATGTACCTGTTGAATAAGGGTTGTTGTTGTAAGGTCTTCTTAGATCATTCAAAGTAATTAGAGATCTTTAAACATCAAATATTCAATCCAAATCATTAATAAATCATCATAAATCATGATTAAACATAATTTACCTCATATGTACAAAACAATTGCTAAATGACATGTCTGTTGACGAAAATAGGCAGAGAGTGCATATGTATGAGGAAAAATTGGTTAGGATATGGGACAAGATAAGGCAATTGGAGGTGAAAAAAAGGAGGCTCAACACTATGACTAGCTCCCGAGTCAATTAAAATAGCATTGGTTTGGTCATTAATATTACCTTCCACCTCAATCATGTGCGTCTGAAACTTAGTCTGCTTGTTATCCAGCACTCCATAAATCCTTGGAACATTTCTACCCATGTATTCAACTTTCATAGCTTGATGAAAACTATGCGTAGTCCTCGCTTTATCACCTCTTTGAGGTAAATCTTTGCGCATATGATCCCTGCCCAAACTCCAAAATTGAATATATTTCTGCCATGACCTTTTCCCCACTGTCTCCGACATTCTGGGCTCTTTGAGAGTTGGATTTCGTTACACAATATTTCTAAAAAATGGTGGCTTATCCCCCTTCTTCCTCTGATCCACCTTTCTTTTCATCTTATCTTCCCAGGCCTTTTGGAAGGTTGGTCTTCCCCTTTACTGCTCATAAAGACATTTAGCATGCCTTATGGTTTCCTCCAATGCCTTAGGGTCATCATATTGTATCTTTTCACTGATAAATGAGGGAAACCCACTCAATTACTTCTGAATTTTAATTTTCTCATCCTTGATGAATTCAACATATTTCAGTAGCTCTAATAATTTTCTTTCATACTCATCTATCGTCATACTCCCAAGCTTGAGTTTGAAGAAATCCTTCATTTTTTGTCATAGTATTGCTTGGTTAATTTTTTTTTTTTTAAATAACTCTTGAACTCCCTCCAAGTAAATTTATTCTCATCAATGTATTGCAATTGCCCAAATTGATCCCACCATAATGATGCCTTTCCTTTTAGTTGATAGATAACAATTCTCCCTTCTTCTTGCACATAATAATTATGCAACTGGAAGTACTTCCTCATACCCAAAAACCAGTTCTTCACATATTCATCTTTCTTGTACTCACCATCAAAGGTAGGAGGTTTGATCTTATTCATTTCACTTTGTAGCTCATCCACCCCAGTCCTTCTCTTGTTCTTTCTGTTAGGAGATGGACTTGAGCTAATGCATGCTTTCCTAAAAGAATGCTTTGGTGAGTGGTGATGATTCCTATAAACACTTCTTGCTTCTCATATTTTCTCATCATGAGACCTACGACTTCTTGACCTACTCGAATTTGTCTCCTTATCCATTTTATTTTCTATTATGTCCAAGATTTTCATCAATTTGACATTGAAGTCATCTTGTTGTTCCTTGGATCTCATAATCCTTTCATTATCAATGTTATAACTTTGGACATCTTTTTGCAGTCCTTTTATGGTTTCTACCAAGTTCATGCACTCCTCCTTAAATTATGTATCATCAACACCCAAACCAAAATACAAATCCAAGAATTCATCATTAGTACTGTAAATCGTCTGCACATATTCCATGCTTTTGAAGTTTTTCACCGATCTTGTCCTGCTCTAATCACCGGTGATTCTACAAAATGTGTAGAAAATAAGATTTATTAGATGAATTCATGAGACAACTTCATGAAACATCTGCACCATGTTGTCAGAATCCTTTCTTCTGGAGCCCATGCACACACTAGTATTCAACACACACACCAATGCATGATGTCAATTTCTAACTTGTATACCACGTATTAGTAATGCACATGCACCACAAATTTGTTCTGCACAGTCCCAAATGTTTAGTACACACACCCATACACCATTGTTTTTGCGCAGTTCCAGTGACACACTCTGCCATATCATATATTTATCACGCGCAACTCTGCATTCTTATTTAATGCACACCATAGCCACGTTGAAATTCCATATTCAACCACTTGCCAGTCTAAATTTTTCCTTAAGTATAACTCAACTCATTCAAGATCAGTGTTGAAACTAGAGATTTGATGCTTCTTGTTGACCTCTGGCACATACAAGTCCAGTGTTATACTAACAAGTCTGATACCATAATGTAACATCCCCAACCACCCCAGGCTAGGCCACGTCACACAACCTCAACTTTTGTAGCTCTGAATCAACCAAACTGTAACATCCTTAGCATAATACCAAGCAATGCTACTCAAAAAATCCATTGCGCATATTCTAAACTAAACTATAGTCCACACAATATCACTTGAAGTAATGTGCTCAACCTCAAACTAAGATGTGCCACACTAACTTACTCCTTTTTAACACAAATTTAAGTAGCAGAAGTAACTCAAACAACTGCGTGCAACAAGATATTGATCATACAGCGAGACCATGCACACAACCACCCTAGTGTCACACACCAATTTTGAATTCTCTGTGTGCGAGGTATAATTACCTAAATGCACTCATGAGTTCTAGCCTCTTGTGCACACATGCTACTTTCCTGTGCACCTGACCATTCGATCCTTTCTTCGGGGACTCATGACCAAAATCATAAGGTTAACTTAACAGGAAAAACTATTAACATTTGTGATACTTAGACACATCTACAATAATGACTATCAACACCACACTTACATGTGAAATCAACATTAAAAAGAATAACAACAATTACTTATGCGAAAACATACAAGAATTAACCCATATCAAGCATAGATAAACAAGCATACAATATATGAGACAAGCACATAAATAACACTTATCTTTTATGAAAGTCACCAACTACAACATGTAGAACTCAAACGTTCCTCCCAACCATAGATTCTATTTCTCATAATCTTTCAATAACAGGTCACCCTCGAGTTGGGGCTTAACTCCACCAGGGAAAAAGGGTTCCTAGTGACAAGCTAAGGTCTGACTCTCAATAGAATTTCTCAGTCCAAGGTGACCGCTACTGCAACTAGCCCATCATTCCTCATTACCCATGCACCTGTCACACCCAAGGAAGTGTGCCCCTTCTCTGCTCAATAGTCCCTCGATTGCCCCACTTCCCTTCTAGGTTTACCATCAATAGGTTGTATAGGAAGTCTCTGAGCCATGTGACTAATGCACAACACACCATGGAACAATTCTAAACAAAAATATCACATCAAGAGTATGCTCACGGGCCTGACAAATCACTTCTTTAACAACAAATCTCTCACCTAGAGAGACTTCTCATGCGCCCGACAACCTGCCTCTTCGACAATAAATCTTTGATTACATACAAAAACCCCTTACAATCTTCTCTGTGCATATAAGGTAACAATCATCCTCTCTCAGAACCGACCCCCTTCTGCACACGATAAATTTAATAATGAATAATTCACAAATGAATGATAATTCCAGAATTACACTAAGGCCAACAATATATATTTCATTCCTTCAACTCAACATCTATCACCTTCAGAAGTAGCTTAAGCCACTTGGTGACTCGTTCCCTACCCTTGGGAACTTAGGATAAAACAATTATCCATAACATATTTTCCAAAAATATTATAAAATATTCCCTAAGACTTAAGTCTCACCCCCCTTTTCCCCTTTCCGGTGGAGTCATCCCCCCATCGTTTTTCATTTGAGTCTGTCTACGTGCGACGATGTAATATTGTTTAATAATTGTGATTATATTTACATAGATAGGAACACTGGATTATCTTCTTCCTAGCTCAGCAATGTAATAATCACACATGCTCTTTGGCCTCAATACATATACAACTATATATATAACTCAACTCTAAGTGAACTCCCAAGTCATTCCTGTGCACTTACCCAAGTCCACGTATTGGCCCTCAACCAAGTTTTGAGGAAACCTTGGTCGGGTTTGGACCACTTTTGGACTTCGACAGGCTAGTCGATGATGGAGTGCCCAGGCGGAGCTGAGATCATGGATCTCACCAATTTTGTGGGCTATGTGGACCCAGTAAGGGGCCCCTAGGTTTTTTGTAATGGGTTTTGGGATATCGGCCCATAGGGTTTACCCATGATTAGGCCTCTTTGTAAGAGATTGTAAAAGTAGAAATAAGTAAGAATGTATTGTAGAAAGTAGTCAATAGCTTATGGTGGCTAAGTGAAAGTATTTTTGGGTTGCTTTGTGCAACATAATGTGTATGTGTTAAAGCTCTGTGCTCTATAGAGAAGTTGGCTCTGTGCCTAGACCTAGTTTTGGAAGGAGGATCTAGTGCTCAGTGTGCATATTTCCCATCCTCTGCGAAGCTTGGCTCTGTGGCAGGGATGATTTTAGGGGCTAAATTTCGCTCATGGGCTAATTTTCCATGGTTTTTCCAAAAACAAGATTCGTTATTTTAAAAATGATTCGCCCAAATTCTATAGGATAAAATTATTTTACCTTAAAAATCCCCAAAATTTTATAAAAACTATATGAAATACTTAGAAATTTGAATATTTTTTAAAACATATCGCCAAACATTTATAGTTGACATATGAAGGATTAGTAATATTCGCCAAGGTTTCTACATTTTAAAATAAATTTCCATCCTTAAAATCATCCCTACTCTGTGGCTTAGTGCACAGGAGCAACTGAATTTAAGAGATTGAAGAATAATAAAGAAGACGAAGCAGTTGGTGGACGTAGCCCCACAATGGGTGAACCACGTATATCTTGTGTCTTTGGTTTGCTTTGTGCTTTGTTGATTATGTTATGAATCTGCTCAGTGCCTTGATTGTTAAGTATGATAGATAGATATGTTGTTGCTTAGTGCTTAATTGTGTTAATGAATGCTAGATATAACCTAATGATATGTGCTAAGTGGTTGAAATGATTAATATTTGGTGTTACTGTGTCGATCTCTATTAGGGTATGTTCTACGATGTTATTAAAGTTAATAAACTAATGCATATCACCTTCTAAGTGTTGATATAATACTTTGCGAAGTGTTGTTATCACAGATCTGTGTCCCAACTTGGTTATAGACACTTGCATCCTGTAACCCCCCCTGCTTCTACCTCGGGTGAGACTTCACCTTCTTCGCAGGCATTGCCGAAAGGGCTGATAGTTAGGGTTTTGTTGGTGCATTGTTGAAGCGTTGAACCCTGGGTCTACCCCTATGACAACAAATGGTTCCGTTGCCATGACCTTAAGTTGTGATTACTGGGAATTGAAGTAAAGAAAAGAGAAGCTCTGTGTGTAGATCTGCTACTGAAGTGCGCAGTACTTTACTTGACTTGCGAATCTCCGTGCTAAGAAAGAAGTCTAATCTGAAGAAAAGAGGTAAAGCTTTGTGCTTTGATAAGAGTAAGATAAGTGAAATTTTTAGTTTCGAAAGCATGCATTTAAGTATGTTTAATAGATTATGTCCTAGTCTGAAAGCTAGGGCACAGTTGGAAGAAAGATTTGATCTAACTAAAGCTAATATAAATGAAAAAAGATATGTTATTCCTATGCATAGAAAGAACTTTTGGACTAATAAGTGGATGCAGGAACCTAGAAAGGATTTTTGCAGATTGCAGGTCCAACACTGTGATCCTAGTGTGCAGTACAAAAGAAGTTGGGGAACATACAAGAGAAAAAGAGAATTGATATTGTGTTATAACTGCAGAAGATTGGGACATCTTTCTAAGGAATGCCCTGGTACAGGTCCTATTTGTCTTTGTTGTAAGATTGTTGGTCATGAGGTTGAGGATTCTCAAAGGATGATTGCTAAAGTTGAAAATGAACATGAGAAAATCAAACTATGAAGGAAATCAAGAGACTAAGCACATGTTAGAAAATCATAAAGAGAAAGAATCAAAGAAATCTCAGACTATATTAGTACATTTGAAAGAAACAATGAATGAGCACAAAGATGTCAATTTACCATAAATGTTGAAAGTAAAACAACACATAAGTGCAAGAATAAAAGACTTCGACATAGATTGTGTCTTGGATGAAGAAACACACGTGAATATTGTGACAGAAGACACTTGGGAAATTTTGGGAAAGCCCACTGTGATACCTTTATTGGGAAGGATAGGCTTGTTTAAGGGTAAGATGATAACCTTATGTGGAAGAGTTACTAATGTACCTATTATTATCCATGGAACATCGACTAAAGAGGAATTTGAAGTCATTAAGTTTGTTGAGAACAACACCCCTTTCCAAATTCTGCTAGGTAGGACTTGGATTGAGAAGGATCAAATTAGAAGAAAAGCAGAGGAAGAAGCTACATAACAGAAAAAACAAGAACTAAGGGATTTCATAGCTAGAAAAATAGATCGACTAATAGAAGAACGAGAAGATAAGTCGAAGCAACAAAAGGCAAGATAATTAGCTGTCAAGGTTGAAAGAATGCAAGAAGGTTTGAAGGACCTATCTATGCAAGAAATAAGTACACCCACCTAGGAAGTAGTAAGAGAAGGGATATTAACTTCAAACCCTTTGAGAGCACATCAACAGTGCAAAGTCACTACACTAGGAGAAGATAAGAATAAGAAGGGAAAGAGGAATCCAAAAATAGTTAGAGAGACTCAGATCACAAGAAAGAAGGCAAGGAAGCTCAGTAAAAATAAAGCTAAGATGGAAAATCTATAGGAAGCTACAGAGACCAGATGGAAGAATTCACAGACTGGAACCTTGCAGGAGGCAGGTTCATAGGATTTGAACCTCGCCGGAACAACAAGACCACACAGAATGAGACTTCTCCTTGGAGAAGATATATGACCATTAGAGGCGCCTCGACTGTTAGAATGACACTCCAGAACGGCTAGAAAACATATTTATGGGTGGATGGACCGCTTTTGGGACATTGAGACCGTGCCATAACGAAAAAATTCGCATTGATGGAAGAATTCCTGCCTGTTGGAAGAATCTGTTATGGTGCCTCGCTTATTTAACCCGTCGGATGCTATGCCGGGACCACTTTTTTCCACCTGTGATTAACTGAGCTAACAAAGAATTGATTGTGTGTCGAGCTGTGTTATCAGAAACTAAATGTCACTGTCCATTTGTCTACCCTTCTTATCCATTCGCCTACCTTGACCTGTTTGTTAAAATTGAGAATGTCGGGTGAACCTACTGAATTAGAGAAGTATGTCGAGGAGGTCCTAAAGAAGCTAATGAGCGACATGAATTTATATGAAGGTGTCCAGGAATCGTCGACCAGGGGACTGTAGGCTTCCCCTTCAACGGGAAGACATTCTGTCCATGTCAACCCCGCAACTGAGCAACGAAGTAAGCATCGTGATGATCTGGCTAATGCGAAGAAGATCCCATCAATCCTACCATAATACATTCCACCTTTGGCTGGCGCAGTTACCGCGACATCATTCCATGAGACTACAAGTACACTCTATTCACCGCGTACATTTCCAAAGGAATACGTGTAGTAGGAAGCTAGCTAGGACAGATCCCGCTACTGAAAAACAACGAATTAAACCTAGGAGACAGAAATAACTATGCTATGCTTGCACCCCACTGATACTTGATGAATTCAACTGGGAAGAAGCCTCGCCTTGTCTCCCAGCCATGGATTAAGGGACTGGCATAGTCCACTATGCTGAACTTGACAAAGATTCCCCATTTTTGACGTCACCAGAAGGTTAACACTTGTGTTAAACTCCTCTTGTCGTGTTATCATGGCGAATACCGGTGGCCCGATCGGAGGATTACTGTGGATCCGAGGCTGATCCACCAGATTATAAGATTAAGCATGCAGGGACCTGACCCTCAACAGTTTTATCTAGGGAAGGCCTTAGACTTCTCCCTGGCTCAAGGCATCAAGGAAGCATACAATGAAGTTGAAAAAGGAAAGCGAGGCTACAAGGTAGCCTCTATATAGGATGGCGCAGTGTGCCTCATTTTCCAACTTATAGATGGCAACCTCGTAAGGAAGAACCGCCCCACACAGGTCATTGGGTTCGTGATGGACCTTGCAGGAAAATGTGTGGAGGGCATGTAGATGAATTGGGCGAGTTACCTCGTCAACGAACTGGAGAAAGAATGCCGCTAAGCTTAGAATTTGGGATACAAATTCCACTTCAACTCGTTGATCGTGTTAATTGCATTTGTCGCTTGGAAAATGCCTGAAGGAGCCACCTTTTGGAGATTGAACCATCGGAGTCGTTGGCCGCCAGGTTTTCTACCTTGTGGTACACCAATGACATGACAAAGCAGTGGTAGTCAAACGCTGTGTTTCATGCCTATTATCAACAACTGAAGGTTGCCATCGAGTCATTTCCACGCATGACACTGTGCACCCTACACCAGTACAGACCAATAGCAAGGTTCCGCGTAGATCTACATTTCATCTATATCACTGCGCATAGAGATGAGAACAAGGAAGAGTTACAGTCTTACTACAAGATAACAAAGGAAGACATGGAGAAGATCACCAAGGAATGGCCATATGAGTTCCTCGTACCCGTCACTGATGTAGGACTCTCCGGGACTGACACCATAGGAAGCCCCATGGTCACCCAAGTCGAGCATGTCAGACAATTCAGTGGGACAAAGAAGAAGAAGAAGAAGGAAGAATTCTAGGATATAGAGACCGATGAGGAGGAAAACGCCTCTTAAGACAATGGCTCTAGCTCACTAGGAGGAGGAGGAAACAAAGAATATGGACAAGGAGGAGGGGATGAGTAAGGAGAAGGTGAAGATACACTGCCGAAATATCCCCCTAATAAAATAGTAACACCGCAGAAGAGGAAGGTTTCTCCGCAGAAACCTTCAGCAAGAAAGAAGACCCACCACAGTAAGCCCCATTTAGAAGCAACGCTCATGGAAGGCGACATCAGTTTGTTCCATGGAGCCATGGAGGATGATTCTGAGGACATCTTGTAGAGATATGGAGCGAAGCAGGATGAACTATATGGCAGGATCAAGAAGGAATTAAATGAAGTACACCAAGCTATTCGTTCGGTTCGTGTAGTACCTACTATGTCTCAGATTGAAGAATTGGGGTATGAACCAACCTAATTGAGAAGACTTACATATGCGGTAAAGGCTCGAATTCAGAAAGTCCAAGAAGAGAAGGAGAAGGCTATAGAAGCCTTGAAACAAGAGAAGGAGAAGGCCTTGAAACAAGAGAAAGAGGAAGTCTTAGAGCAATTACGAGTAGCACAATACTATGTAACTGCCTATGAAAATGAGAAAGAAGAGTTTCAGGTGATGATTCAGGAGGAAAAATCCCAACTACAAATAGAAAAGGAGCAGCTACTCATAGAATGGGCTACAGTCAAAGAAGCAATGAATAAATCATGTCACTATGTGCCAGACTTGACACATGAGGAATATGAGTCGATTGAGGTTCAAGTGGCGAAGCTTGCCGAAACCATTCAACAGCTTCAAGAAAGGATAACACAGTTGGAGATCCAAGCAGTACTGAGCACCCCATAGGAAGTGCATGATCAGAGGGAGGAAGCCTCTAAGAACATAGTAATAAGGATAAGGGCCCTTACCTCAGAGTGCAAGCAATTGAGGGATAGAAGCGCACAGACTTACGAACACCTCGCAGAAAATCCAGAGCTAAGGAAACTGGAAGCGCAGTTACAAGAGGCGCAACAAAAGGCATTCTTCGTGTAAGCATAGATGAAGCTACTCACCATAGTTGAAAGAATGAAGATATCTCAGGAACAATGCATAGTGAAAAAACAAATTACTTCCATCTAGGGTAGGGTAATGGAATTCACGCAGAATCTACAACCTGTGCAGGATGAAGCCTGCAAGGTGTTCAAAGAAATTGAGGGACAAGGCTCGCAATTGGGACAAGTTAATGCATCAATAGAACAATGCCTGGAAGGGCATGTTACAGAGAAGAAAATCCAAGAGATTGTTGAGTAGGAGGCTCAGGAGAAGCAACAAGTCGAGGTAGCTCGAGTTAATCTTGAGGCCTTCGAAGCAGCGTTGCCTGTTAGGACCACACAATGTACCTTTTTGCCTATAATTTTTTCCACTATTATACTCTTAATCACCCATATTCAAACTCATACTATCACTTTATCTGATCATTTCAAAGGTATACAACGTCCCTTCTCATTACTATACGTTTAATCTGTTTTGCATAATATTTTACATCACTCTCGTACTTAACCATTGATTAGAAATGTATAAGTGTTCAAACTGCAGATTAACATTTGAAGCCTGTTGCTGAAACATAGAGCTGTTACACAGTCCAAGGTCGCAGATGCTGAAACACAGAGCTGTTACACAGTCCAGAGTCACAGATGCTGAAACAAATAGCTGTTACACAGTCCAGAGTCGCAGATGATGAAACACAGAGGAAACCGCCAGAACCGACGATGCTGAAACACAGAAGAAACCGCCAGGACCGACGATGCTGAAACACAAAGGAATCCATTACAGTCAGCGGTCAAGCACCAACCGTCGCTCCTACATACGAATGCTGACACATCAAGAGCGCAATTCACGTGGCTGAAACAGCCCGCGAATTGTGATGCTGAAACAACAATCAACATCAATGAGAAGAAGCTATTACTCCAGCCGTAACAACAATACCTCATTCAACACCTGTAATAGTATTCTATTGCGCGGGACTAAGACATCCTATTCTGGTTTAGAAAGTAGATCCGACTAAAGATAGGACTCAGATACACATTGTAATTTTTGATCAATTGTATTGAAGGGGTTCCCTCTTTAAATAAGAGGAAATCATCATTCGAGGGATCCAAGTTTTTATGTATTGAAAAGCTTCAGAGAGAGGGATGTACTTCATTTCCAGATTGTAACACGATATTTTAATAGATGAATAAAAGACTGCTTTGAGTATCCTTCTCTAGCTTTCTCGTTTCAAGGGAATCTTGTGAGAAGGGAGGGCCCACCTTCTTCACAAGA
>SNQJ01S0087175.1:50284-65139 GCA_010110895.2 Picea sitchensis | reverse complement strand
ACTACTGAAAATAGGGATGAGACATTATGTTGTTTCTACATGTTTAGCTATGAAATGTATATTGTTGTTATATGTTAAATGATGAAGTTGATTTCAACTTACAAAATTACATGTGTTGTTCATAAATTAGTGGATAATTAACTAACAGAAAATGTTGTTATCAACACTTAAACAATTAGTGGACAAAAGGGAAACCTACAACATAAATAATGGTGACGCATCATGAGATGGGAGAGAGTTCACATAACAGAGAAGAAGATTCTGATGAAAGGAGAGTGGTAGAAACCCCTCTAGATTTGGATGAAACTGTAAGAAGCCTCATGGAAGAAGCACAAAGTTTTAAAGTGGACAATGAGAGTCTTATAAAAGAGAAAGAAAAGAAAACTAAAATAAATGTAGTATTTTTGAAAGCCTGCCAGACATATAGAGGCAGCTGCAACATGGGAAAACAACCAGTAATGTGGACAAACATCAGTCCAAGAAAACCCATAGTCCACCTGAGATACAAAAACATGGCCCTAAAAATAGAAACACAAGAAGAAGCACCTCAAAGAAGGCCCAACATGGAGCCAAGAGGCATGCTAACGTCAAGGATTCATCTGAATAATTCTCTAGTGAGGGAATTGATATCTCCAAGGAACTTTCTAGCAGTGAGACTAGTTCACATTCTCAGAGGAGAAGTAAGAGGAGGAAACATTCCAAAATAAATGTAGTATTGTTTCAAATCATGTCAGACATACAGAGGCAGATGTAACATGGGCCAACAACTAGTAATGTGGACAAACATCAGTCCAAGAAAACCCATGGTCCACCTGAGATACAAAAACATGGCGCTAAAGATAACAACACGAGAAGAAACACCTCAAAGAAGGCCCAACATGGAACCGAGAGGCATGCTAACATCAAGGATTCATCTGAAGAATCCTCTAGTGAGGGAATTGATATCTCCAAGGAACTTTCCAGCAATGAGACTAGTTCACATTCTTAGAGGAGAAGCAAGAGGAGGAAACATTCCAAAATACATGACCCTAAAGAGTTTAAGAAATCCAAACCACCCACTTTTGATGGAGAAATTAAAAATGGGGAAGAAGAAGAAGTTTGGTTACTTGTCTTAAAGAAGCACTTTAGAGTTCGTGACAACTCTAAAAAATTGAAGGCTCAAATAGCCATTTTAAGCTTGAATGGAAAGGCATCTATCTAGTGGGAGGAACTTAGAAATGTGAAAGGAATTCATGAGAAAGAGATATCATGGAAACAATTTGAGAAATACTTTAAGAAGAAGTACATGTCTAAAAGGTACTATGATGAAAAGTATAAGGAGTTCTATGAACTCAAACTAGGAAAACTCACCATAGATGAATATATAAACATATTTCTTGAGTTGATGAGCTATGTTCCCTACATAAAGGATGAAAAGGTGAATATGCAACGATTTATTAGTGGGCTACCTCAGTCCTTTCTGGGACAGAATTAAATTTGATGAACCTAAGACTTTAGAAGACTCTATTCGAAAGACAAGGTATTTCTATGAGTAATTCAAGAATAAGGAAAAACCTCATAAGGATTGGAAGAAGAAAAGTAAATTGGGATTCAAGAAGAAGGGGTTTGAATACTCAAGATTTAAGAGTCATGGGAAAATATCTAAGATTATCCTTCCTACTAAGACTGTGTATCAACACAATTTTCCATCTCATAGTGGAAATAAACCCTTTGGATCATCCCCAGGAAATCCTGATAATACAAAGAGAGAACCATTGAAATGTTAGGAATGTGGAGATGAACATTTGCTGAGGGATTTCCCACATAGTAAATAGGACAATAGGAGGGTCTACAACATCCAAGAAGCTACCACAGTCAATGATCTGGCTAAGAGCATGCCACAAATTTATGCATCCCTAGATAATAGACAAAATTACCACCAAGCTTCAGTGGTGGAGATGGAAAGTACTATTATCAACCATCTTGTTTCCATTTTAATTGACCCTGGTTCTAATTTGAGTTATTTTTCCCCTCAAACTGTTGATAAATGTAAACTACAACAAGTAAGACATGCTAAATCATGGCCGACACAACTATCAATTGGAACAAAAAGAAAGGTAACAATTATGAATGGGTTGTCTACCCAAGCAACCCTAAACATAATTCCTTTAAGATATTATGACATGATGATTGGCATGGATTGGTTGGCTACCCATAAATCCAAGTTGGACTGTTACAATAAAACATTAGAGTGTGAAGATGAGGAAGGGAAGAAAATGACCCTACAAGGGATTCAAAAGTCTATCTCAGTGAGACAAATATTATCCGTTCAAGTGAAGAAGTATTGTATAAAATGATTTCCTTTGTATGCAATACAAGTATCAAACTCTATTGAGGACAATAAACCAAGCCTAGAGGATCATCCTATCTTGAGAGAGTATAAAGATGTGTTTCCAAAAGAGGTATGAGGTCTACCTCCAAGAAGAGATATTGATTTCTCAATTGAACTTGTACCTAGAGTGGTGCCAATGTATAGAGCACCCTATAGATTGAGTACATTTGAGCTAGTTGAGCTCAAAATACAACTGAAGGAGATGTTGGACAAAGGTTACATCTGGCCTAGTGTGTTTCCTTGGGGAGCACCAGCCTTATTTGTGAAGAAGAAGGATGGAAAACTCAGTTTGTGCATAGACTACATGCAATTCAACAAGATGACAATTAAGAATAAGTATCCCTTAACAAGAATCGATGCCTTGTTTGACCAGTTAAGGGATGCTACAATTTTCTGCAAGATTGACTTGAGGTTCAAGTACCATCAAGTTCGAATTAATGATGAAGACATACAAAAAATATCCTTTACAATAATATATAAGCATTATGAATTTATGGTAGTGTCATTTGGGCTTGCCAATGCACCAACCACCTTCATGTGCCTGATGAATAATGTGCTCAACAAGTTCTTGGACAAATTTGTGTTGGGATTCATTGATGATGTCCTAATATATTCTACAAACAGGGAAGATCATGAAGAGCAACTCAAGTTAGTGCTTCAAGTGTTGAGAGAGCACAAGCTCTATGAAAAATTTAGTAAGTGTGATTTTTTACAAAAACATGTCCATTACTTAGGCCATGCCATCATTGAGGAAGGGGTGGTAGTTGATACTGACAAGATCAAAGCCATTATTGATTGGCCTAAACCAAAATATGTAGTTGATATCAGATCCTTTATAGGCCTAGCATGATACTATAGAAGGTTCATAAGGGGGTTTTCTAAGATCGGTTATCCAATCACCTCCCTTAAGAAAAAGGGAGTCAATTTTTTTTGGGCAACATAGTGTGAAGAGACTTTTCAACAACTGAAACACCTTTTAACCAATGCACCTGTGTTGAAAATTGTAGACCCAAATAAGGAATTCCTTGTGTGTACAAATGCTTGCAAAGAAGGAATCAAAGGATTCCTCATGCAAGGAGGGCATGTGATTTGTTACGAATTAAATGAGCATGAAGCAAATTATGTAACACATGACTTGGAATTGACTGCCATAATACATGCTTTAAAAATGTGGAGGCATTACCTTCTGGGCATAAGATTTGTACTTATGACAGACCATAATGGGCTGAGATATTTGTTCGACCAACCCAAACTCAATGCTAGGCAAGCTAGGTGGATGGCTCTCCTTAGTGAATTTGATTTTGAAATCAAACACGTTAATGTAAAATAAAATATGGTGGTTGATGCCCTCAGTAGAAGCATGAAAGTGATTCACTTGGAAACTGTAAGCACTTGTAATTTATACATCAAGGAAAAGGTTAAAAGTGCACGAGAGACATATGAGCTTTTCAAAACTGTAAAGGCATATCTAGAGAAAGATCCCACATGGATAATGCATGAAGGCTATCAAATATTGAATGATGGCTTTCTAACCCTCAAAGATTGGTTGTATATTCCAAATTATGACAACTTGAAGAGGTTCATAATGGATGAACTACATAGAAGACCATATAGTGGTCATCTTGGTTATCAGAAAATGATCACAACCACTAAGAAATTGTTTTATTGGCCATGAATGAAAAATGACATAGATGACTACTTAGCTAAATGTTTAAAATGTCAGTAGGTTAAAGTGAAGCACATACACCTAGTAAGGTTGTTGCAGCCCCTACCAATTCTAGAATGGAAATGTGAAACCATCTCCATGGATTTTAACACTAAATTGCCTAAATCAACCAAACAAAATGATGTCATTATGGTGATTGTGGATAAAATGAGCAAGGATGCTCACTTTATCCCTGTAAAATCAACCTACAAGGCAATATATATTTCCAATATTTTCATGAAATAAATATTTAGGCTACATGGTATACCTAAGGAAACCATATCAGACAAAGATGCAAAATTTACTTCAAATTTTTGGAAGTCTCTGTTTGTTGGTTTTGAGATTAAATTGTTATTTAGTACAACATGTTAACCTCAAATTGATGGACAAACAAAGAGGGTAAACCAAGTTTCAGAGGACATGTTAAGAATGCATATGATGCATCATCCCAAGAAATGGGAAGAATAACTACCACTGGTAGAATTTTCCTACAATAATGGCTATCATGAGTCATTGAAGATGAGTCCTTTTGAGGCTCTCTATGGTAGACAATGAAATATTCCAATTATTTGGAATAGCCTAGTGGATAGAATAATGCTTGGGCCAAATATGCTCAAGGAGATGGAACAACAAGTAATTTAGATAAAACAAAATCTGAAAATAGCTTAGGACAGACATAAGAGCTATGCATACAAAAATATAACTCCTAGAGAGTTCAAAGTAGGAGATCATGTGTATCTCTGAATTATACCCAGAAGAAGTTCCTTGAGGATGGGAACTTGTGCCAAGATGACACCTTGCTTTTGTGGGCCCTTTGAAATTTTGGACAGAGTGGGACTTGTAGCCTATAGAATAACACTTCCTCCCACAATGAAAGTGCATATTGTTTTCCATGTTTTGTTACTGAATAAATATGTACATGATTCTAATAATATAATTGACTGGTTTTTGATCCAGGTGGAACCAGAGGGAGAATTCCTGCTAGAGCCATAATGAATACTAGACAGGAAATAAATCCCACTCAGGAAAAGAACCATTGCACAGATCAAGGTGCAGTGGAAACACTTTGGTCGAGATGAAGCTACATAGGAAATGGAGGATGCCTTGAAACATGCATACCCATTTTTTTTCACTGTTGTACATAAAGATCATAGCGGCAGGTAGAACATTGAGGACAATGTTCCTTTAAGGGGGAGGGGATTGTAACACCCTTGTTTTCCCCAACTTGTAAATATAATTATGTTATTACGAAAATACTATGGACATGTTTGTTATGTGTGGATTTTGGAAAATGATGAACCTTTGTTAAGAAAGTAATGTAATTTTTTTTCTATTAAATAAAAATGGAAATTGTTGAACAACTGTTGAAGGTGTTGCCAATGCAAGTTATGATGCATGAGAGGGGATGGTGAGGGGAACTAGTAATGGTTGAGATGACCCCTACCAAACTGGTACTCTACTGGATTTAACATGTCTAGACCCAGAACAATCCTCTGTCCTACATAATTTAATTACTAATAAAGATGGTAGTTGGGAAGTCTTCCTCAAGAATCAATGAGGAGATGGAAAAAGTGACCCATTTGAAAACTTCCTGATATGAACCACAAATTGGGAA
This sequence comes from Picea sitchensis, assembly GCA_010110895.2. NCBI lineage: Eukaryota > Viridiplantae > Streptophyta > Pinopsida > Pinales > Pinaceae > Picea > Picea sitchensis. Next base: position 59,448 of record SNQJ01S0087175.1, on the reverse strand, counting down.
ATGGACCCACAAAATATTTTTGTAGAAGGAAAGAAAAAGAGGAAAATCGTGGGTAGAAGGAAGAGGAGACACATGAATGGGCCTGGGGACCATTTCTGAAGAAGAAGAGAGTGTGCAACTCTCTGGTTCTAAAGAGAATTGAGAAGATAAATTGTTATGGGTACATGAACTGTTTGGAAACATTTTCTAATCAAGTTGATAAAGGGGGTTGTAGATAAATTGAGTGATTGAGTGAGAAATCACAACATGCCCCCTTGTTTGGTGGATAGAAGACTAGATTGCTCGATTCCAATGGGAGAAGGAGAGTAACCTTCGTCCCTTGTTGTTTGCTAAGCATAAGAAGAATTTCTCCTATGGCATCATACTCTATCTAGGGCATGGCCAACTGTGAAATACACCAAGAGTAGTTGTGCCTATGGTTGGGTGGAAAGTGACACACCCTTCAAGAATTTCCAGTTATTTTTAAGTTTCAGATAATTTATTTCTATGTCTTGTATTGTCAAGACTAGTTTATTTTATAATTTGGATTTCTTGTGCTAGATAATTGCATAATTTATGATCCTATTCAAATGATGGAATTGCCACTTTGATTGTCTGGTTGGCTGGGAAATCTGAAATAAAGTTTGGAAAACATATTGTGTTGTTGGTTTTTTGCCTATCTCTCTTTGGAAAGGGAAGTTATTAATACATGGTTATTACTCAAATTAGGAACACGGTGTTGACTAATCACCTGTATTAATCTATATGAAAAAAATCCCAAGTATTAGTAAAGTCAAGCCACTAAAATTCTCATGGAGCAGCTTGGTAATTAGGAAAAGGGAATTTCTGTTAGAATCTGGAAGGTCGGCAACTGGCTTTGGTCTCTCTGTTGGTCTAGAAAATCTACTAGACTTAGAACATGAAGGAAGTTCATACCCCATATTGATTTTAAGGAAATAATCCCAATGTTAAAGAGAGACAAAGTATGTTCAGAGGAAATAATCCCAAAACGTAGTTCTTTCACCCGCCTCATCACTATTTAATAAAGGCTCTTCTCTCACTATCTTTCTCAGACTTTTTTGGTCCTGATGATGGATCCTGTTATGGATCCGAAACGTCGACGACAAGATGTCTTAAATACTGTGGTTCTTCCGACAATCTCTGAACATATTTCTCACCACAGAAACCTAAATGAACAGAGACAAAGTATTTTAAAAATAAATAATAAGAAAAGAATGAGAAATACAAATTTAAGCTTTAAATTTGAAATAAATGAAATTTAGAATTTAATGCATTGTGATTAATTAAGCTTCATTAGAATTTGGTAAAAAGAGGAAATTTTACCATGAATTACACAGTAAATTTGATGTCCAAAGGGGAAAGATTTGGATATAGTAACTAATTCCTGAAAATAGCAAATAGATGCATGTAATTACGAGATTAGAAAATTATGGTAAAAACATAGTTTTACCATGGAGGATTTTATTTCCTAGAAATGTAATATTCTGGATAATAATTTAAAAAAATAATTTGCATAAACTTATATATGTAAATGTGCAATTTTATGTCTTTTGGACAAAGTTGAATGAATGGTAAGGTCTAGCAACTCCTGGTAAATTCCCAATTTACCATTTAAATGTTCTAATATTTGCATAATAAGGTTGGAAACAATTGTATTACAAAATAGAAATTCATGCATGGTGTGTGAGAAATAGGAAGCTCAAAATCCTTCCCCATTTCTGTGCAAAGCACTAAATTTTACTAAAGAATAATGCCCTGCACAGGCCGCTCCACACTCCTAGAAGAATTTTGGTAAACATATTCTCTTTTATTTATTAAACTTCTGGGAAATAAACTCTCCTCTCTCAACGTATATATATATATATATATATATATATATATATATATATGTTAATATTAATCCGTCGTAGCATAGAGAAGGGAGAAAACGTTTGGAGTGTGACGACCAATGGAGTTTTAAACATTACAATATTAAATATTAATTTAAACCCTTTTCAGATTTGACCATCAGAGTTGACCATTAGAGTAAATGGAGGGGAGTATTTGGATGAAGAGAGAAGCTGCCGGAGTGATGGCGTGAGTGTTAAAAGGTCCCGCCTATATTTTATAATATTAAATTAAACTTTTCTCATTTGTAATTGGCTATCGAACAAACTAGAGGAGCACACACATGGAGAGTACGAAGACCTCGGGGGGATGGCCCGAGTTGATCTAATATTAAGTATTATAATAATTAAACACAATTTCCTTGTCCTTTTCAGAGTTGACCATCGGACAAACGAGAGGAGCATGCACAATTAGACTCCGAAGATTTCTGAGTATGATAGCTTGAATATTATAAAGTTATAAATATATAATGTTGCACATGAAGGAGATTTGAATTACCTAAAATAATATATTATATTAAATATAATTGAATTTATTTTCTTTCCCAACACACACACACACATTAAATTACATGAAGATTTCAGTGCGAAGTCATAAGTTTGGGTCTTTGATTTAGATGTTAATCAAGGTTAATAAACCTAAGTATATTACAATTTAATTGATTATATTAGAACATAATATAATTAATTAAATTATAAGATAATCATTACAAGAGTGATATTTGAATTAATACCAAAACCCTTTTCGGGATGTAGAATTCTCAAGGGAAAGAGAGGGAAAGTAAATCGTCATTAATTACTAGGAAAAAATTATTAGGCTAAGTACAAATGTAATGGGGGGGGGCAGTAATTAATTTGTGGAGACTAATTATCCCTAATGAGGATTAAATAAATAAATACCGAGGAATGATGTTTTAAGAAAGTATTGATTAAGTAACTTAATCAGTTTATAGGAAATGGACAAATGTCTACCTCTAGTCGAGCGGGCCTATGTACCTATGGTAACGTGGCATGTCGTGATGGGTCCACGTGTCGAGTGGATATTGAGTCACATGTCACATCAGGAGACGGGTACACAGTGGCAATAGTGACCAAGGTGGAAAGCAAGATTTAATCTTAGCCACAGATCTTCGAAGGTCCCACATAAGCTAAGTGTAGTTGGAGTAGAAGAAGAGTCGTTAACGGTCGTGTGAGTTGGAAACTCGGAAGTAATCAGAGTCATTGATGTTCCACCCCAAGGGTTGTTGAATATGTAGGTTAGATCCATTAGAGTATGTGTAGTCAGAGAGAGTTTTTTGGAGTGGTTTAGGTGTGGGAAATCTGCAAACCCCGATGGGAGGACTTAGATGAAGAGGAAAATCTTTGAACCAATGGACGGGGGAGTGAGATGGGTCAGGTGGCGAATGCCATGTTAGTGCCATGTCAGATGACACTAATTACGAGACACCACGTGGCACTAAAGATGAACCCAATAAATGAAATATCAGAGACTATAGGAGCATGGCTATGGTTGTTGGAAAGCCCTTGACGAGCAGAAGACAATGGTAGTGTCGAGAAGAGGCTTTGAGACGACTAAGGAAAAGAAAACATTTAATACTGCATCCCTTAAAACTATACTTAGGGGGTTGGGTGTGTTACAATTTGAGACTTATTCAAATGTAATGTTAGATAACTTAAATGATGATTTAGGCTCCAACAATTATTTCTCTCTCTAGACTTTGGGCATTGCAGATGAAAATTCTGTGGAAGTACTAACTTTTTATTAGAAGAATCAACCATCCAAATTGAGAGTGTCGAGAAGGGGTCGAAAAGAATATCTTAAGAAGAATTTTTTTTTCTCTGATGAGGGAATGAAGGGCAGTTCAGGTTAGTATGGAGCCAACAACATGGAACCCTCGATGGAGGCCTCTTCATCTGGTTCAATTTATAAGTTTCTTGCAAATGACATGGAGTTGCAATCACATAATATGAATGGAGAAATGAGGTATTTGAGTCTTGTTGTTAGCTGTGGAACCAATTATAATTACATTAATTGGCCTTGCCATTTTTCTGCTAAGAAGAAACACGAGAGTAATTAGAGCTTGGTCTCTGACACCGACAAGAGCCCTTTCGAAATTGAGAATCAAAAGGCTAAATATGAAGTCTTATTTCCAGGACTTCATCTTTTAGTTGATGTTGTGGCTCAGTTTCTAGAGTCGGTTTCTAGAGAATGATGTGGTTGGTTTTCCTGGGAATAGTATCACAGAAAATGAAGAGATTAAAAAGAAAATCTGCATTCCCACATGGGTACCATTCTTGCAGAAAAGAGTACCCAGAAGAGCCAAAAGTTCTTTTAAGCATCACCAACCCTATGCTCAATAGATGCTTCATGGTTTACATAAGTGTCTGAGTGATGTCAATTCGGAGCCCCTCTTGATGGTTGATAACATCTGCAAGTTGGGTGACTTTGTCTGCACAAAATAGTGTGAAAATCAAGTTGTGCATAATGAGGTTGATGAAGATCCAATGGTGATTCCACGTGTCCTCTGCTCGAAGAGAACGCGATCCCAGGAATTGCCATCAAAGTATTGTGACTATGTTCTCCAACCATGGAAGAAAGGTACTAGAAGATAGTTCACTTCTTCATCTATATATGTAGATAAAGTAAGCCATAGGGCTGAAATATTTTCACTTCTTCATCTGTATGTGTTGATAAAATAAGCCATAGGGATGAAATCATTCTATGATTTTTACAATTGTTTCATGGGAAATCATGAGGAAGATCAATTGTCATGAATGTATCTTATTGAATATGGAGGGTGACAGTTGAAATACTGAGAGAGAGAGAGAGAGAGAGAGAGAGAGAGAGAGAGAGAGAGAGAGAGATGTTGTCTCCTCACATAATGTGTAAATAAGAGAAGCCATTGATAGGATTTTTTTTTCTTTTCCCTCTCTCAATTGTACCGAGTATGTACTATGAAATTGTTGCAATTACATGACTTATTAAATTTGCTTCTACTATTGTGCATTAAATTGATTGCACATAAGGAGCTCTACGATTTTTGTTTCTTTCAACTATATTTCAATTCTTTAACATTTGTATCACTAGATACTGGCTTTTATTAGATATATTCATTTTACTTCGGGATGTGTTGAGTATGGACTGGGATTGAGAAAATATGAAAAAATAAAAACTGTAAATATCTAATTGCTTTAAAGATTTGGATNAATTCTTTAACATTTGTATCACTAGATACTGGCTTTTATTAGATATATTCATTTTACTTCGGGATGTGTTGAGTATGGACTGGGATTGAGAAAATATGAAAAAATAAAAACTGTAAATATCTAATTGCTTTAAAGATTTGGATCAAATTGGATCTATGCTAGTTGTTTAAAAGATTTGTATAAAGACGGATTTATACTCGTTTATCTTTTATATAATAATGGTTAATAAATGTATTCTATTTAGGAGAAGTATTTTCAAAATAATAATTAATTTGAAGTGAGCAGTGAAACATGTAATCACATGTTCAAATCCAGAAGGGGGTAGGATATACATACCTCGGTAGACTTTAACAGTCAAATTGTTGCACATAAGGGATCCCTTGTCCCGCAAACAAGGGGGTCTGGCTTGGCCGTGACCTTAAAAATAGATTATTATTATTATTATTATTATTATTATTATTATTAAAGAAGAAAAAATCACATAATATGAAATATGTAAGGGAGAGAATCACATTGATGAATGGAGTTATCAAAAAAAATGATAACATAAAATGAGATTATGTTTGACATGGTGATGGAGATGCAATTTTAAACTCAACACTCTTATGTCTAGAGTAACAATGAAGGCCAAGGAAGATGGAGAGAGTAGAATTGAAAACTAAGTACATAGAGACTTTGTCCACACTTCCAATAAAATGCATATTAGCATAAACACTCCACATCTCTAAACACATCTTTGTCAAAATGGATGTTAGTCACCTACTCATAATTAAGGAGAGTTATGGACCTTCACTTATGTAGGGACAATGATCATGTCCCAAATCAAATCATCACATCTAGTATGGCTATGATTCAAACCTCTAGGATTTGAGTATGGTACATCTGGCACTTTCTTGATAGCTTGCCTACCAAATAAACCTACAACAATAAAGGAAGTTTGTTTTATCAAACAAAAGGATGATGTTGTTTTATGTTAGTTTAAACATGGGATAAAATGCTAGGTAAAGTATACGATTCGAAGAGCATGTTTGTAAGGTTTATAAATTGTCCCACTTCTTAAAAACATTGTTTCAAATTTGTTGTTTTAAAAGACTTCTTAAAAACATTGTTTCAAATTTGTTGTTTTAAAAGACTTGAAAATGGATTGAAACATGTTTTATTATTTTTTTTTAATTAAAATTTGAAGGAGAGATTATCAATAGTAGTCATGACTTCTACAATAATTAGAGTGAGATTTAGAAGTTTTCTAGAAATCTATTGAAGTTTTTTCCATTTATAATTTTTATATTTTTTTTATTTTTTTATAAAAAAATTTATAACATAATGTTTTTATTATTTATAAAAAAAAAATATTTAAAAATAAAAGTGAAATTTTCAATTTAAACATTGTTTTTAAACCCATCTAAAATGAGTTTTCATTTTATTTATTTATTTTAAAGGCAGATAATAAGTAAAGAAATAGATAATAACTATATTTTTATAAAAAACAATGGTGGAATATACTTATTTATAGCGTTTCTTTTTGAATTATTTATAATGTTTCTTTTTGAATTATTTCACTCATTTTATTTATTTATTTTAAAGGCAGATAATAAGTAACTATATTTTTATAAAAAATAATGGTGGAATATACTTATTTATAGCGTTTCTTTTTGAATTATTTATAATGTTTCTTTTTGAATTATTTCTAGTGTTTTTTTTTTTAATTAAATTATATATATATATATATATAATATGATTTTTTATGAATACAGGTATTTACAAAGGTTTTTTTAGTTATAAAATTGATACACTTTCTTACTTAGGAAGTCTTTTTTTTATGATTTTTGTGTGTATAAATAAAAAATTATTGGATACATTTATATTGGAATATACTTATTTATAGCGTTTCTTTTTGAATTATTTATAATGTTTCTTTTTGAATTATTTCTAGTGTTTTTTTTTTTAATTAAATTATATATATATATATATATAATATGATTTTTTATGAATACAGGTATTTACAAAGGTTTTTTTAGTTATAAAATTGATACACTTTCTTACTTAGGAAGTCTTTTTTTTATGATTTTTGTGTGTATAAATAAAAAATTATTGGATACATTTATATATAGCATTTTGAAATTGTATAAAATTTATTTTTCTTATATGATTTGCATATAGATGCAAATGACTATGTGTAAACGTACTTACTCACCAACAATGCATTCACGTACTTACTCACCAACAATGCATTCTTGGTTCCTACAACTACACAATTGTAAAGTCGCTATACTGATTAACAAATCAAGTTCATACTATGTATGCCTAGTTCCAGAGTGTGCAAACACATTTCAAGAGTGCATGCACACAAATATCAACAACCTATGTACCCATAAACAAGAATATCAATGATGACATAAATGTGAATAGCCCACCAAGATCGTTAGGAAAGCCTAACTATTTTTCTAACAAAGTCTTTGTTCTCTTGCATACGTAGTTGTGAACACATTTTGTTCTTCTTTTAAATCATCTAGTCACCTAGTGCACCAAATTCTACCTCACAATTATTTTTAGAACCATGACATAAGGAATTTCTTCATCTCTCAATCTTCATTTGCTGTACTATCTTATGTATTTTCAATTTGATAATTAAATGGAAGAACTTTCTATTGTTATATCTTTAACTCAATTTTGAATATGTATATAATTGGTTAGTTTATCTAGTTTCTTGAATATTCATGGTTTCTTTATTATTATGAACTCTCTTATGTTTGGGGTTGTCCTTTGCACCACACATTCTAGGCATTAAGCATATGGATCATCCTATTCCACGTTGGCTATGAGGCTTTGTTTGCAGTAGCATAAGAGCCCCAATATGCCATGATCCTTACGCCAATAAGAGTGTCCATAAAGGTAGCACTCCCTTATTAACATGATAGTTGATTGGCTACGTGGTTGATATCTTTATTTGCTCTATCTTCCCTTCCCTCCTTTGTGTGGCTTGTATGTGCATGTGATTAAAAAACCATTAAATACACTTCTCAATTGTGAAGTGAAATACTTGCTTTATCTTATACCTATCCCTAGCTCTTTGTGTAATAACTTACTAACTCTTTGTGTAAGACCTATAGTTTCATGTTTGGTGGGTTAATTCGAATGTTTTTTTTTTTTTTTGAGGTTATAAAGCCCAGGGAAAGATTCCCAGTACTTCCTCTCATTCAAGGATGGTGTCGAAGGTAAACCCTAGAATCTTGAGGGCATAAGGTTGGTCAACAACAAGGCTCGAAGCCATTGCAACAATATACTAGTTATTGAGGAGGATAACAATCATTCTTCCCAACCACTCGAGCTAAACCCAATTGACAATCTAATGGTTAAAAGTTGNCCCTAGAATCTTGAGGGCATAAGGTTGGTCAACAACAAGGCTCGAAGCCATTGCAACAATATACTAGTTATTGAGGAGGATAACAATCATTCTTCCCAACCACTCGAGCTAAACCCAATTGACAATCTAATGGTTAAAAGTTGTTTCATTTGTGGGCTTCACTTGATTTCCTATTAAATCAGCATATGTTTTACAATAGATACCATCCTCAAAATAAGAAAACATAACTAAGATTATTTATTAATTTTTTGGTAAATATTTAAAAACTCAATTATGTAGAATATTTAATCAAAATACACTTTTTACTTCTTCAAAATACTTTTTTTTCTAAATATTAATAATAAAATTACATTTTATTAGATTATATAATTTTTTTTATTAAAATTTAAATTCTTAAAATACATTTTCATTAAAACTTTAAAAAATGATTTTTTTAACCCTTTAATAATTTATAAAGAAAATATACTTTTTAGATTTTTTTTTTTATTAAAATGATAATATTGATTTAATTGAAATTGTGGATAAAATTATAAAAATATTATTTGTAATTGATTTTAAATAAATCCATATTATTTCTAAGGGTATAGTTTGAAAAAAATATCTTTAAAACCTTAAAATTACATTAAAAAAATTCTAATTATATAATTTGGGAAAAATATCTTAAAAATACAAAATATTTACCATTTATAATATATTGGAATTTTTCT
>SNQJ01S0087175.1:31393-42310 GCA_010110895.2 Picea sitchensis | reverse complement strand
TGTCGGATTTCCTAACTACAAATGCATACTAATGCATACTAAAGAAACACACTTTTACCTAACAACATATTAGACCAAGTATATCTTAACTAACTCCTAAGTGTCTAAATATCCTAACAATGTCGAAGACCACGAGAATTTCCTTCACACCTGAAGACCAAGAGGAGGCTCTGCTAACGAGGCCCCCCAATTCTCAGTCAAACCCCCCAAATCCAAATAGCCTCCCCTGTATGTTGCAGTAAGTTGTTCCACCAAGATGGAGTTCGACCTAGACCTATGGTTTCCTTGTGTTTGTTGTAGTTAGTGAACCGATTTCCCTAATCCATGATGGAGTGCTTGCATTGAAGAAAATAAACATTTCTCTCACACCTGAAGAGGCAGCCCTGAGCTAACATGATGTCGGACATGGGGTGAACTAGGATGGTTGATTAGTCATTAAATGCAAACATCGCATCATCATCTTCCCACACAATATCCATTGCCTACATCTAGTCAAGACTGCTACTAACCACTTGAAATGTTCCACCGTAATTATGAAAAGAGTGTGTGAAGGATACATAATATCGGTCCTTCCTTAAGTGAGCATATGAAGGCAAGTGTTCAGATGGTGGGATGTCATCCATCCCCACCCTCGAGTGCACCACTCGTTTGATGTGCGTGAATTCTGATGTGATCCACATTAATTATGAAATTGTGGAGTGGGAGGATCTCCCATTGACACAAATAGCCCCTTCCCTTTTGCCCCCAATGTGGCTAGATTGTCTTGATTGTCAATGGGGCCATTATTTTCCTTCAATATACAAAGAAATGAGATATGGGGGATGGCCATAAGCATATGTATGATTATCCTTATGATAACACCCAATTGAGCATCCTTTAGCACAAATCCTTTCGCAAAACATCTAATTGTATTCTTTGAGTTGTCGAGTATAATGAGCTTCTGGATCTACCTCCCATTGGCCAATTGAACTCCATGAAGTAGGGAATACTCCTTGGATTGATTATTATTGTTCCTACCTAGACTCCAAGCATATCATAGCTCGATATTACCCTTGGGATAAAAAATGACCCCTCCCGCTCTTGCCACCCTGGGATTTTAAATATTAATTTACAACAACAAACAATGGGAAATATTTCATCTCACTTCAACCAACACATTATGTGGTCCAAGAGAAAACATATCAAACATATTCCAACAAGTTCTAGTGCATAGGGTACACTTTGAAATCTCTTTAATTAATTCAAATTATAATAATAAATCCACTCTATTATCTTCAAGATATTTTTTTTCCATGAAAAAAATTATATTGTATTTTAGAGATGAGAACCTAATATATATTGGTTTCTCTTTGCGACACATTTTGAGCATTAAAAGACTATGTTCTTTACATCTTAAAAAACCTTCCTTGATAGATTGCCAACATATTCTACATCTACTTATTACAATCTTCCTTAGCCATTTAAGGTCTCTTTTTGTATGTCAAAGCACTAAAATATACAAAGAAAATTTCCTTTTCAAGCATTAATAGAAAACTTAACAAAAAAATATTATCTTCATCATATATATTAAAGCATTTAACACTTTTATCCCTATGTTATATCAAATCAGTGTGAACAACAATTCTTGGAAATTACCCAATCAAAAAGACAATGCAAGATAAAAATCAAATTTGTAATTAAACAATTTTGGATAACTAAAAACTTCATATATATATGGTAGAAATGAAGTACATGTACATACTTACAACGTATCATAAGATGGTACAATTATTCAAACTTGCCAAAAAACTAACTAAGGAAAACCAAGAAAACCCTAGCCACCACCAAAGATCTCCAACAAATAAGCATCACCATAAGCATGTCCTCCTTGGCTTCAACACTTGTTTCCCTCAAGTGCAAGGTGTCTCCTTTTATTCTCCTCCTCAAAAAAGCTTCTTCTACCCATGGATTTCACCAAACCCTAGTCTTGTTTGCCTTCTTAGAGTGAAACCCTAACCCTATAATTTCCCTTGAATTCTCCAAGAACCCTAATGTTCCAAGACAAAGAGAGAGAATACAATAAAGAAGAGTACAATGAGAGAGAGAGAGAGAGAAGCCTGATCTACTCCTCACATCTCTATCAGAAGTGAGTTATGAATGAATGAGTAAAGGGCATTTTCCTTTCTCTATTTATATGGGAGGTAAGGGATGCCAACAATATAAAGTTTGCTTAAACCCTTACAAGCAATATATCTCTACTAAGTAAGTCCACATATGTGAAGTGCTCCACTCCAAAAGGACGCATTTCAAGCTCCAAGGTGATGTCATCAATAAGAAAGGTTATAAGGAATGAACACTCAACGAGATTTGTCCAATGTTCCTCCTCCAAAAGCATTCAAAGACCCAACACTCCTCCTAGACATGTGTTCCTTCAGGTCCACTCCACCTACATGATCACTCCCTCAACCCAAGCTAGCATAATTAAAGTGCAAGCTTCCATGCAAGGAATCCAAGTTTTATCAATAAGAAAGGTTATAAGGAATGAACACTCAACGAGATTTGTCCAATGTTCCTCCTCCAAAAGTATCTGGGAAGACCCAACACTCCTCCTCCTACATGCCCTTCTGTGTCCACCATACATGATCACTCCCTCAACCCAAGCTAGCATAATTAAAGTGAAAGCTTCCATGCAAGGAATCCAAGTTTTACCATGACATATAGGGATTAAATCCCTTGTATGAAATGCCAAGTGATTCTCCTCCAAAGCAAGGCATCCTCACAAGTAGAAACCAACCTCCATGTGGCTAGTATGATAAAAATCACAAATTTGTATACAGATCTCCAATGATCTAAGGAAGAAATCCACATAAGAATCCATACAAGGTCTAGAAACCAAGAGTAATCCACCTCTAATGTGCAATTCCATCATAGACCACCGAGGTTTAACCATACACCATGCACCCCACCCCGACAGGCCACCAAGCACTGCAGAAAATGACTTTTAGTAACCCCCAAAATCTAACATTCCCTCTTTATGATGAAAGTGTTTTCACCAACACCATTCTACTCCCTATGCAACTCACCTAAATCTTCCATTTGAAAATTTGTACTTGTTGTAGTCTCGTGGATCAAACCCATCATTCTCCATAAAGGTGGTAATTACATCACCTCCTCAAGACTAATACTATATATACAAAAATGGAAGAAGCTAATGCAATATAAGTGTCATATCTCTTAGGAGGAATACTTATGCTCACTTCAAATCTTAGTGATCCCACATTCTCTTGTGCATCATGTAATCTCTAGGTAAGCCATCTCAACATCATGTGGGATAGAGTAGTAGAGAGGAAATATCTACCCCCAACCTCACCTTGTCCACTCCAAGACCTAATTCTACTCTAACCTATTAACTGTCCTCTTGAAACAACCTCCTCCTCTCTCTCCCTCTTCAATCATGGGCTGAGACTGAACCAGGGAATATCACATACATCTCATTTAAATCCTACATATTTTCTTTCCATACTCTCTAATTAAGTGTTAGAATGTGTATTGTCCCTATAAGCCGTAAAATACCAAATGCTATCCAACAATTCAAGATGCCATCACAACATATGGAATCTCCAAATAATGTTGACCACCTTTGACTATGAAGGAACATAACCTTGGACCATCAACAACCAACCAAACTCAAACATCCTTCATCCCTCTAGGGAACCGGTTAAAATATGTGGACACCACCTCATGAGTTGTTCAAGGCATCCTAAAAAGATGATCACATATCCACACAAGACTAAGACACATGAATTAAATCTATCAAAATCATAATGATAAACATTTGCACAAATCTCATCCATTCTGAAATACCAAGTGCAAGATACAAGTAACAACCCCTGCAAGGCTACTGACAAACTTTGAACATGAAAATCCTTATCATGTACCTCAAAACCTCTAACAACTAAAACAACAACCTTAAGGTTACCTCCTCCCTCTTTTTGAGAGCATATTGAAGCAAGCGCAACATCAAGGTCAACTCCCCCTGAGAATCCAAATACTTATCCTGTAATCTCTTTACAACAGTCACATCAATTGAAATCTTGCAATAAATCATTGGATCCACAATAGGTTAACCTCTTTCCATGGCATCCCACAATACATGATCTACATATGCATCCTAAAATCTAGAAGGCTCATCTACCTTCCTATTGTAATGTACATGTGCCACATTATCATCAAGCAAATTGTAAAGGCCATTCTCTTGCACAACTCTAGCCAAAGTCATTGGAATAGTTAGACTAAAATCACTGATAGTGCATTGTTATCCCTCAAATTCAATTGTGCATTAATGATCAAAACAAGAAACAAAGAATATTTTTCTTCAAGCCAAGAATAAAAAACATCATTCAACTCCAGAACATCACAATTTGCATCCGTATGGAAATGGAGACTAATATTTTCATGGGATAAGTAGCATCATCACCAAACTCCACATTCATTCCTCCCTCTTTCTCTTGAAACCTGCTAAATATATTTTTTTCATAAGTCATATGTCTTGGTGCCCCACTGTCCATATACCACCCAACACTTGATTTAGTGTTTGAAGCAACATAAGAAACCATGGAGAAGGTGATCTCAAAGTACAATGATGACCCATTGGATCATGCTACAATACCTATTGCAACCTGGTTGGCCTTCCCCTCTCTCTTCTCTTCTTCTTTCAAACATTTTCTAGCATAATGTCCCATCTGGTGACACCTAAAATATTTCACCTTACTCAAGTCTTTCTTTCCTTAACTTGAATCTTCTTTCTTATCCTTCTTGTTCTCTTTCATGCTTCCCTTCTTTGTCCTTTCAATGAGGGATACTTATTCTACTTCCTTTTATTTCACTAAATGGGCCTTTGACCTGGTCCCTTCCTACATAACAGTCCCAAAGTACCCCAACAATGTCTCACAGTGAGAAAAAATACCTTGGACAAAAGGCATCCAAGATGGAGGAAGTCCATTCAAGGAAATGGATACCAACTCCTTATCCTCCACTTGTTATAATATTATGCACATTTAACCATAGACAAGTCACATCATTGTCACCCAACCATAGCACAAAGCTACCCCCGAGCACCATAATATTTGGATGTGAAAGAATGATTCCTGAAGCAAACACTAGACCCAAATAGATAACTAAGAGAGAGAGAGTGCACCTTTCTCCAAAGGTGTAGCACCAAGCAGAAGTCCCAAATCACGCACTCACAAGACCAAGACCCAACTGGAGTTGTTGCGTACCACCTTCCTCTAGACTCTTAGTAACACCACTTTGGAGTGTGAGTGTGTTTCCAAAATGAGCTCAAGTGCCTTCTATTTATACTAATCCAACCAGGTGAACATGTGTATCTTCAAGAAGGTTTGACTTTGTCCTTTCTCTGCATATAATACTTCAATATTACTTGTATTCCTGCTGAGCCGATTTGTCTTCTAGGTTTTCACAAATCTGTTTAGGTTTTCTCTTGGTTCTGGAATATTCCATTCTAGTAAAAGATTTATCTTTGAGGTTAATACTCCCCGCAGCCTACCAAAACATTCAATAATTCCCTCTTGGCTAAGGGAGGAAGCCGAACTAAGGATGTTCCCTTCTGGTGTTCATATCCTTGCTCTCTATGCAATGATCCTCTCGTCATTGTTATGCAAACCATGCTATTGAGACGCTTATTACGCCACACATGATACCCATGTGGACATGTCATTCTCATCTAGGGGCCACAACCCCTTAGAGAACACTAGAGCTACATCTCAGAGTGTGTGTCACCATCATCATCAATGGCTACACCCACATGACGTGCTCCATTAAGCACCCATGTCATGAGTATCATTATTACTATAATTATTATCCATCCATATCACATGGTATAAGACCTACATGGTCTTGTAGACCATCACCAAAGCTGCACATGCTATCTCATGATCACCCATACCATATTACGAGAAACACCATCACAGCCATACAAGTTCTCGACTACGCCACTAGCATATCAGATTGTCTCATTGGTGTAGAAACAACTCTACATACCATATCATCTCATTGAAGTATCCTACAACTCGCACACATGGCCTATAACTCGGCTTGAAGCCTACAACTCGGCACAAAACCTACAAATCGACATGAAGCCTAAAACTTGACACAAAAGCGTAGAACTTGGCATGAATCCTACAACTCGACACAAAGCCTACAAGTCGACGCAAAGGCATGCAACTCGAAACAGTCTACAACTTGACACAAATGCCTACAACTTGGTACAAATCCACAACTCGACACGAAGGCCTACAACACGACACAGAGGCCTACAACTCGACAATAAATGCCTAACCTCCTATCACAAAGGACTACAACCTCACACAACAACCTACAACTCACACAAAATGCCTACAACTCACAAGCAAAGGCCCAAATCGACACACAAGTATAACCCGCATACAAAGTCCTACAAGATCCTTCTTTTCGAATTCTACCTCCAACTCCCCTCTTAACCGAGAACTTTGAACTACGCTTTTATGTTTGTCGATGTCCCTATATATGCATCTTGGGTAAAGTGTCAAACTCCACATCATCATTGAATCCCTATGAAGTTTGACTCCCGAAGTCCTTTTAAGTCATGATTTTTTGTGGTAACCTTCCTATAATATGTAGGATAACCCCACCAAACAGCAAAACAACAAGAGAAAAAAATATTTTCAATATATTAGCATTTTATAAGAACATATCAATTTCATGCTAATTCATTATAGCATTACCAAGGTGTCCCACCAGAACAAGAACAAGAAAGATCTCCTAGAGGAGATATTAGTTCATATTGCAATTAAGTCCAATAAGTATTTATATTAGTAGGACATGCTACTAAGTATTCATTTGTTCCTAGCAATAATAAAATCTAAAGGATTGCAATACTTAAGTAGCAATAAAAATATCAAACCTGATATGCAAACCTGGAGTTTGTCTATTGTTCCGCTTGATTTGATTTACTTCGGAGACAAGTATTCTCTCCAACCTAGAGAGTGTGTTGTTCCTCTAAATGCATTAGATCTAAGATCTTTCTGGCTCTATGATTTCTTCTTGGAAAAATATCCCGTCTCTTTCCAGAGATTCAGATATACAATAGTTTCTTTTTATTGTTTCTCCTACTCCACGTTCATGTTCTTGGAAGCTCCAAAAATCAAACTCTTCATCCTTTGACGCCTGCTCTTCAGTCTGTGGTTCCATAATTTTCCCCTTTGTTCTTTGCAACGATGATGTCAATCCTTGTCTTCCATGCTCTACCAAGGGACCATGCTTCTTCTGCGCCACTGTGATTTTATGGAGGAAGTCGTGACTGTATTTGACTTTGAAATTGACTAATTTTTTTGACTTTGACCAGTCAAACCTTGACTTTAACCAGTCAAACATTGACTTTGACCAATGAAACATTGACTTTGACCCAAAAATTCAATTTTGACATTTTTTATGGTTGAGGGAACCAGGAGATGCGTTGAGTTAGGGAACACTAGGATAACCAAAAATTATTCCCAATACTTAACATAAACTTTCACTGCAACTGGTGTTGGCACTGTAACTGGTGTTGGCACTGTAACTGGTGTTGCAATTGGCACTGCAACTGGCACTTTAACTAGCACTGCAACCAGTGCTACAACTGGCAGGAAGGAACATGCACTGCAACTACAATTGCACTACAACGATATTGACAAAGAACTACAGATCTACCTTCGAGTGGTTAGACTGTTCTGAAGGTGGTGTGGGCGCATAAACTGTTAGAATATTGTGCTCGTTTAACCATAGACAATGTCACATCATTGTCACCCAACCATAGGCACAAATCCACCCACGAGCACCTTAACCTTTGATAGAAAGAATGATTCTGGGAAGCAACACTAGACCCAACAAATAACAAAGAGAGAGAGAGAGAGCACCTTTCTCCAAAGGTAGAGCACCAAGCAGAAAGTCTTAAACCACAGACCAAAACCAGTACCCATCTACAGTCATTACAACTGCACTCTTCCTCTAGACTTGTGCACCACTTTATTGAGTGTGAGTGTATTGAAAAATGATCTCAAGTGCCTTCTATTTATACTAATCTGTCCAGGTGAACATGTGTCTCTTCAAGCAGGGCCAACCTGTTCTTTTCTGCATATAATACTTCAATATTACTTATTCTACTGAGTTGGCTTGTCTTCCAGGGTTTTCACACATCTATTTATGTTTTCTCTTGCTTCCAGAATATTCTATTCTAGTCGAAGGTTTATTCATGGAGATTAATACCTCTCGTAGCTACCAAAACATCAACACCACCTTCGTCTATATGGTAGTGAGTTTATCCTTCAAATATGTGACCTTGCTAAGAGATCCCAACACTGTATCTATCTTACTCATATAGACCACAAAATATTGTTCCTTGTTGGGTTTCCTTTTTTATGCCTCCAATTACCTTATCTTGTCCTCGATCTTGACTAATTTTACCTCAGATATATGCACCATTTGCCTCTTTTCCTCAAACTCATGTATTTTAGCCATTCTTGTGTATATATGAGGTAACCTATGTTTAAATCATGATTTATGAGATTTCTTAATAATTGGAATTGAATAATTGATGTTAAATTCTCTCTAATTACTTTGATTGATCCAACCAGACCTTATGACAGAACTCCTACTAATTTGATACTTGTTTCAGCGTTCATCCGATATTCAATTCGTCTGGTACCTATTTATGCGCTCGTCTGGTACCTATTTTTGTGCTCATCCAGTACCTGTTTCTAGACTCATTCGGTACCTTTTTTTGGGCTAGTTCGATACCGATATATTTGATTGTATGTGTCTGGTATCAATATTCTTGTTCCAGCGATGCACGTCCGGTATTAGTTCCGTAACTGCAGGCTTGGTTGTTTGAACAAATTTTCTTTCGATGGGTCCAAGGAGTCTGTTGGCTCGAACATCCTTTGTTTGTTGAAGACCACGATACACTTCATCCTCATGCACTTCGTGTCATGAGGATTGTTACGAGGAAAATCACTCTATGGCATGTGGTAAACCACAACAAACGGAAATGACTACAGAAACCAACTTTGATCTCAAGTATGTTATATAAACAAATATGCTAACAAGACAAGATAAATATCCTACCTCATCCAGATGTTCGATGAAGTCCACCATTGAGCACTTGACTCAAAGCTATGCACCTGCAACTTGTCCTCAACAACCAAGATACGCAAGCATATGGTTATAATATATAAAGTTAGCACATATAATAGCATAATCCATCAATATTCATAACAAATATGCCCATGGAATAACAATTCAAATATTTGTGAGAGATTGTTTGGATGAGAAAAGAGTATTTCTATTCAAATGTAATCAACACAATTGTATGAATGACAAACTTTCATGTGGGCATGTTCGGAACTGATAAACTAAGTCCCTTCCAGTTGGGCCTCCACCACTTCAATTCTCCACCAAAGGAAAGCTCATATAAGAGAGACAATGAGGTTCTCCATCAAATAGGGAAGAGCTTGGGGGATGAAAAATGTGTTCAGACTTAAAAGGACAAAGGGATGCAAACTCAATATGAAGTGAATAATTTCTCCAGAGTAACTTTGCTCTCAAAGTTGAATTCTTCTCCTCCTTTTCCACATCTTGGATATGGCCCATTTATAGCCTTCAAATGGAACTGAAGGGACGAGTCAGAATGTTTACAGTATATGGAAGGTCAAGGATCATGGATCTCGTGACATGACATGGAAACCCGACACCATTTTTAATTTTGGGCACAAAAACCAATATACGCGGGCTGTAATGGTGCAACCTGCATATACACATGTTGTATAGTTGTTAGGGCATGTATATGTGGAAAATGTACGCAGGATGTAATGGTGCAACCTATGTATATACATGTTGTATAGCTGTTAGGGTGCATATATGTGGAAAAATATGTTTTTTAGCTCCGGTAATTTCAAAAAGGGACTTCATGTCTGCATAGGGAAATGGAAAAGGCCTTCTGAGCAAGTTGCATGGGGTGAGGCAAATATTTCTATAACAAGGATGAAGTTGTTCCCATGAAAAACGTTCTCTAGGTTTTAGTTGTAACGGTTGCTTCTGTTTAAAAGAGAAGGCCTTGTAGATGATAGAAGTATAGAGACATAGTTAAGCAATTTTATGTTGTAGATTTGATTCTTGAAGATTGTTGATTGTGCACTTGTTTATGAATTAATGATATAAATTGTGATTCATGGAATTTATCTGTGTGATCAAATCTTTCATTCTATAAGCTTCTTTTAAATCTACCTTGTTGGTACGACAAGGGCCCACCGACCCAACCAAGGTAAGATTTCTTGTATATTCAATGTAGATATAATTCTAGTATGTGTGGATTATAATATCTAATTTTTCTTTTGTTGTGTTCCAGTAAAGCATTTGAAAAAATGCAATATAGATTTGTGGCAATTTTGAGTGAGTGAGATTTCTGAGTGCAACATAGATTTCTGAGTGAATTCGTGTGTGTGTCTGTGGGAAATCATTTGTTATATTGAATGCTTTAATGTTTGTTTCTAATTTGGAAATCTAGGGACAATTAAGATCTCCATCTCTCACCCTACATGAACCTATAATGGAGTATCTCACTACACCTAGAGTTTCTTCTAGAATCGATTAGGTTATATCTTGCAAATAAAGGAACAGTCAAGATCTCCATCTCTCACCCTACATGAACCTATAATGGAGTATCTTAATACACCTAGTATTTCTTCTAGGATTGATTGATCTTCCTTCTAAGAATGTTCAGAGTGTTAATTACAGATTGTTGTTAAATTAGTTGCTACACGAAACATAGTCAAAGTTCATATTTCCCTTTCATGAGCATGTAAATGAACATATTCATTACATGGGAAAAAGCCTTTAAATCACATG